>JAHLKH010000125.1:0-82244 GCA_025526915.1 Entophlyctis helioformis | reverse complement strand
TTCAGAGCTGCCGCCAACCGTACTCAACCGCGACAGAATCGAAGACTAGCGAGGCTCGTGTCAGAGACTGTCGTGCATGTCAGGACCCAGCTACCACGATCGTGGGCTTACCGGCTCGTATCCATTCAAGTGCTGATTCGCGCCAGACACGTTGGGCCGTTCTAAAGAGTCTCCGCGGACGGCATCCAGCGGTGACTCGAAGCCAGTCCTTGTGCTTGAAGCGGGTCTGTTGGACGGAATAGTCAGTCGTCTGGTGCCAACGGCATCCATGCCGAGGTGCCAGACGTACACTTTGAAGGAAGACACATCGCCCTTGACAAGCGTCATTTCAACAGATATCTGTCAAGTATCAGTAAGGGGCGTATGGTCAGTGAGTCTGTTCATCAGAGGGCTGCATTGACGTGCTGCTTCCAAACGAGACGCACTCTCAACAGCGAGTTGACTTTGGTTTCCTGGAGGAGCATGCGTCTGGAGAGTCCTTGCTGGCCAACGGCTTCTGCCAAGTTGATCTCTATTGCGCCGACCTTTTCAGAATGCCGTGCGCCATTGATCTCCTGCAGTGTACATGTCCAGCCACGAGAGCCGTTAGTCGAACGGATAGAGCACAGTCAGCCAAGGGGTATGCAGCATGCCTGCTTGATGCTGATGCGGAGCGGCGTTGGTTGCAGCACCGAGTCGTCCTTGCCAATGACCATCACGACGTCGAACTCGGCAGCAGTGTTCCAAAAGACCTGGTGGTCTTTGACTGTTGCTCTGCGACAGCATCGCGAGGGTCGAGTGGCCGAGGGCCGAGTGTGGCAGGGCGTCCCGGCCGATACGGTTGGCAGGCAGATGGGCCGTGCAGTGCCGTGCAGTCACGAAGATGCGGGAAAATGGCCCGCGGCACAAAGGACGGATGATCATGCGGACGTGCCAGACGCACGAGGCAGTGTCGGATTGGTTGGAAGCAGAGGCAGACAACTCGTCAGTGTGACGTCTCTGGGCAGTTATGTGGCAGAGCGGCTGGTTGGCAGAGGCAGCCGTGCAGAGCAGCGCAGAAGGGATCGATGCATGCATGGCTTGCATGGCTTGCATGGCTTGCGACTGCGCTGCTGTGCTGCTGTGCTGCTGTACTGCCGTGCTGCTGCAACACAGCGTCGTCTGGTGGCTATGCTGGGCAGCGGGCGAGACGTCGGCTTATGGCTGATGGCTGATGGCTGATGGCTGACAGCACACGGCAGGCGGCAAACGGCAAACGTACTTGTGCGAGACGCCCTTGGACGAGCCGCCGGCAACGAGCCTCCACTTGGCGTAGTAGAGTCCAGACACATACGGCAGGTTGGACAGGTCGTGGATGGTGCAGCGGCAGTGGAACTTGGCTTTGCGGCTCGGACGGAACGAACAAGTCCATATGTGCCTGCTGCAACACTGCTGGGCGTCTGCGAATCCTGCCGTGGCGCACGGGTCAGCAGCCAGCACAGGCGACCGCGGGCGGCGCACATCGGCGAGCGGGTCCTGCCATCTACCTCGATTGCGCTGTGGCCGGTCAAGCCGAAGGGCACTCAGACCCAACGGACGTGGCTGGACGTGGCTGGATGGTCACGTGGAAAGCACGTGACTGGACAGATCCGCTGGTTGAGCCAATCTGGGCATGCTCGACTGACCTCAACCGTCCCACTCTTGTTGGTGCCATGCTCGCGGATGTGCGCCGGCCGCTGGCCGTCCATGCTGGCTGCTGACTCGCATGTGCTGGCATGTTATCCAGGCCCAGCGAGTCCAGATGGCGACAACGACAAACCACCGCGACGACAAAGCCGGCCGGCTCGGCGCTGATGGAGCTGGACATCGACAACGAGCGGTGTCCAGTCTGCAAGTCGGACCGCTACCTCAACCCCACCATGCGGCTGCTTGTCTCGCCCTGCTTCCACAAGATGTGAGTGGTCCATGCTGGCTGGGTCTTGGGACGCTGCTCACTGGACGAAACGCTCCGCCGGCTGCCTGGCTGACCGGCTGCCTGGTCCCAGGTGCGAGTCGTGCATCAACCGCCTGTTCTTGTCTGGCCCTGCACCGTGCCCCATCTGCAAAGTCACACTGCGCAAGAGCAACTTTGTCGCTCAGACCTTTGAGGATCTCCATGTCGAGAAGGAGATCCAGATCCGCAAGAAAGTCGGTCGCTAGTAAGTGGCTGCGGATGCCCACCTGCTCATGCAGAGCCGCATCGAGTCTCACCGACCCTCGCGTGCCTGGCTTCTTTCGCCCCCGACGCAAATGCATAGCTTCAACAAGCGTCTCGAGGACTTTGGGCGGCAACCTTCGCGCTTACAACGACTATCTGGAAGAAGTCGAGGAGATTAGTGCGCACCTTGCTCTCCTTGGATCGCACATGCCTGCCTGCCTGCCTGACACTTTGCTCTGTCGCATCCAGTGTTCAACCTCATCGAAGACGTCGATGTGCAGCAGACGCAGGAGCGCATCGAGCGGTTTCGGCTTGAAAACAAGGACATTATTGCTGCCAACATGTCGCGTCAGATGACAGAAGACAAGATGGCGTCTCTGCGGTTGGAGCGAGAGAAGCGAGAGAAGCAGCTGCGCAAAGAGGCGTACATTGCACAGGTCGAGGAAGAAGCCAAAGCAAAGAAGCAGGAGCAGGCAGACATTATCAACAAGCTGGTACGATGCACGCTGCACGCTCGCGCGTCTCTGACAAGTGCACTCACTGCGCCGTTCCGTGTGTGGCTTGCCTCGACAGGCGTCGGGCGAAGCCGACGTCAAGAGCATTGTCAAAGAGTCAAAGTCAAAGCGGACGCAGCTTGGATTGCGGCCAGTTGAACTGCCCACATTCCAGATCGACGATATCATGGACAATGACATGGAGAACATGGACATGCTTGCTGACGACGGTCCGTTTGAGCCATTTGACGGCCTCTACTATGATCCCATCTACTACGCACAGGGAACAAACTTTACAGATCCGTACGTGCCTATCCATGTCGTGCGTCACGCCCTGTGCATGCGCTCATGCTGAACCGTCACCCCGCCAACAAACATCCCCCTTGCCAACACAGCATGACACAGGCTTTTCGCTCGGAAGACAAGGCCGTGGTGCTGCGTGCAGGCGGGTTCCAGCCATCGATTGCGCAGCAGCGCGCTCTTTCGTCTGCATTCAGCGGCATCTTTGCGAATACATAATGGTTTCTTTATACGCCGTGGCCCGCCCCCATGCGTCCATCCCCAATATCTGCACCGCATAGCACCTCATTGCATCCCACTCTGTCATCCACAATGGCTGCCCCTTCCCATTGCCATAGCCCATCACAAGTCGTCCGTGTCCATCTCTGTGACTGTGACGGTTGTCAGCTTCTTCTTGGTCTTGATCGTCGACACGGACGCCTTGTTTGCAGCCACTTTGGACGGCGCAAGCGGGCCACGCCCACGGAGGCCACGAGCACCGGCGCCGTCGTCCTCTGCTCCGTCCGATCCGGCAGCGACTGCATCGTCGAGATCGTCATTGTCCGCGCTGCCGCCAGACAGGGCTGCTGCCTCGGCGCGGGCCTTGGCAGCCGCAGCACCGCGACTGATGGCCTCGATGCGCTCGAGCGCAGGGTATGCGGTCGTGAGTCTGCTCGACTTCTCGCGGCGGTGCTCTCGCTTCTCTTCCTTGGCCCGGTTGATGGCCTTTTCGACGCGCTTCTTCTTCTCGGCCACCTTGCGCTTGTGGAAGCCTGTCAGGAACTCGCTGTCGAAAAAACTTTGGGTCAGCGACTGGCCTGGGCTGGGCAGCCGTGGCAGTCTGCCGGGCCTGGCTGGATCAAGAGTGCGGGATGCAGGCTGGCTCACTGGCGGGCCTTGTCGTCGTATGTGATGAGCTCGACGGCCGGTGTGCTGCGACGGCCGGACCCGCCGCCAATGGCTTTGCCGGCCTTGCTCTTGGCGTCCTTGCCGGCCTTCTTTGGTTTCCGCTGATTGTAGCCCATTGCCGTTTGGCCGCAAACCACAAATGACCGGGAATCGTCGGCTGCCATCGGCGCTTGCACGAGCGTCTGTGCTGGCGGCAACTTCGGCTGACGCTGGCGCTGGCGCTGCATCGCTGGACAAGACCAAGTCGCTGTCGTTTTCAGATACGCTGGTCGCTCGGCTGTCGCAGCTGCACCTGGCACCGGATGAACTGGACCTGGATGCCGTCAAGGCTGCATATGCCCGTGCCTGTCTGGACTGCCTGATCGAGACGCAGCAGGCCATCGAGGCCCTTGCACAGGACGCCAGCGGTGCTCCAGCTCCCGACGATCGTGAAGGTGCAGATGCAGACGAGGATGTTGACGGCGCTCGGGATCGCTTGGCACTCGAGACGCTGCTGCCGATTGTCGTTTGCTGGGGCATCGCACCTGGCCTCGACGCATTCGCATCAGCCAAGGCCGTGCAAGGGTTCCGCATGGGCAGGACGTCCGCATCTGCAGGAAAGGATCAGCAGCAGCAGCAGCAGCAGCAAGGGCCGGATGCAGAGGCTGGAGTGCCAACCAAGATAACCGATCCGCTGCTGTTCACAGACTGCGTTGTCGGACTCGTGCAGCTGGCACTTTCGAGCCACGGGCTATTCCTGGTGGATCTGCTGCGGCGTCGGCATCTAGCACAGATCATGTTGTGCGCTCTGTCTGTGCAAGAGGGCGTCTTGAGTCAGCAGCTGCTGTCGGCCGGCTCCGGCGGCCTGTCTGCTGATCTCGTTTCGAACTGTGCAGTGATGATCGAGGATGCACCAGCAAGGTTTGTGCGATTCTTGCTGACCGGCCGATCAAGGAGAGTCTATAAACTGACATGGATGCTCAGGTTTGGCACAAGGCTCTGCATGGAAGCACTCTTGTTTCTGCTGAGCAGCCCGCCGCGCGGCCTGACCATGCCAGCGTGGCTCGGATCTGCAGTTGGCCTGCAGCTTTCGCGTCTTGTCGTGCGGCCAGACGGAGTCATGTCGCTGTGTGCCGTGCTGCTGCCCATGGACGGAGAAGAGGCAGAGGTCTCGCAGCCCAACATCACGCACATGGAGCAGATTGCGCGTCTCCTGCTTGCTCCGCCGTCCAAAATGTCCAAGCAAGTGTACTACTCGGCCATCTCGGCACAGCTGCGGGATATTCTTGCGTCGCCCGAGTTGCACTCCAAGAGGACGACCATGGCTGCCAGCTTTGTTATCGTGCGCTGCGCCAACAGCAAACCCAAGATCGCGGCCGCCTTGTTTGTGAATCCCATCATTGCACCGTTGGTGCGATTCTACATGGATTTGCCATCAAGTTTGACACCATCATCAGCCGCAGCATGTTCAGCCCCTGGAGAAGTCATCTCAAGCGACACGGATATCCAGTCGGCTATTTTGACCATTGAGCGGCTGATTGCAGGCAACGAGCCAAGCTACAATCTGATGCAATCCATGGCTGATGGTAGGCTGTTTGTGGCAATCGCAGTGCTGCTTGTGCGTGTTTAGCTCACACTCGCTTGCTGAACGGCAGCCATTCCGCCCATCTACTTTATGCTTGAGCAAGCAACCCTGTCCAAGCTCGCCGTCAGGTCGTCGCTATCGCAGATCCTTACGGCATTCTTTAGACTCTCTGATCCATCCGACTCTTCCAGCGTTCTCTGCAAGATCTGCTTTGGACTGCTGCACCAAAGGACGGCAGATGTTCATCCAAGCAGCTCAGGCAGTCTTGAGCTGCGAGTTCCAGAGACGATCGATCCGGCTTTGCATTCCCACAAGAGCAGTCGCAGCGATTGCGACTTTCTCAAGCTTGACCGAGGCAGTGAACCCTCTGCAGCAGACGTTGAATCTGGACGCTGCGCGGATCTTGAGGCGCTGGTGGCGTTTCTCGGCGAGTTGCAACATCCGACGCTTGTTGGCGTGTTCTTCTTGGCTGTGCTGGAAGGCACTCTGAGACTGCAGAGATCACAGGGCGAAGACGACGACGATGACGAGGAGGAGGAGGGCGACAACAGCAAAGTCAATGACGATGGACGTGGACAAGGCGTTGATGCCGCCGTTCTTGTTGCGCGCCGTGAAAGGTACGCAAATGCCATCCAGTCGCTATGGCCAGTGTCAAGGCGGCTGACAGTTGCAACACAGGGAGGAGATGCAGCACGCGGCCACGATTCTTGCACTCATGAACAGGTTTGGCGACGCACTGCTCAAGAACACTCGCCAAGTGCTGCAGTTTGTGCGAAGCCTGCTTGTTGATGCCGATGGCGAGGGGCTGCATCTTGCCCTCACCTTGCTCAAGGACATCTTTTCCAGCGGTACGTGGTCTTGTCGGCAAAGTTAATAAGCAGTGCTTGCTAACCGAGATGACAGACGATCTCGTGCTCGACCAGGAGACACGCTCGATTGTGGCCGACATCCGCATCATCTTGCAGACACTCATGTCGCACTCTGACGCCACCATCCACAGTCTCAGCCGCGACATCCGCATGCTCATCATCAGCCGCCTCGCAGACGACGCCGCAGCAGCAAACACGCCATTTTCAGACACAGGCTTGCAGCCCTCGGCCCAGTCTCTCCAAGATTTCCGCGAGGCACTCAAAGAGCTCAGCGATGAGCTCCTCCCCGTGCGTGCACGCGGCATGGCAATCCTGCGACGCTTGGTTCTTGCGCAGGATCCCATCGCCGTCGAGCACCTCGAAAGCATCATCACCATCTTCCTTGATATGCTCGACGACGAGGATACGTACATTTACCTCAACGCTATCAAAGGCCTGAGTGCCCTCACCGACGTGTTTGCACAGCAGACGCTCAAGCGGTTTGCCACGCGGTACATGGATGCTGGGCATGATCTGTCACTGGACTACCGCCTGCGACTTGGCGAGGCGCTCATGCAGACCATCCAGCGATGCGGACAAGTCTTCCCCAAACACGGTATGACTGGCTCGCTGGCACTGGCAGCGTTTGCCGCGCGTGGTTGACTAACACGGGTCTGTCCGTCTGGTGCGCGAACAGCATCGGTGGTCATGCCTGCATTGATGGCCGTGCTTCGCGACTCGTCCAACGAAATGCGATCGAGTGCGCTGTCGCTCCTGTCGCGAGTGGCCGAAGTAGCTCCGCTGGCGCTGCTGCCGTTCATTGAACAGATCACAGACTACCTGCTGTCTGTGCTGCAGCTCGACAAGGAACCCGTGATGCGACGAGGCAAGCGGAGCACTCCTGAGTTTTGCACGCGCAGTCCACTGACCTGTTGCGCATATAGGTGCTGTGGTTACCATCTCGTCGCTGCTGAGAAGTCTGCAAGGCGATGCACGGCGCGTGCTTTCTGTGCGTCGGCTACAGACCATCCGCCAGCGACTGGTGATCACAGAGTCGAGCGATGCCGACGCGCTCACTCGGCAGCATGCACAAGACACGCTCGAAGATCTGGATGTGTGCCTGCAGATGTCCTAGGCATTGGCTGGCAGTGAAGCGTATTGAACGTTCATTGATGCGCGTCCAGTTCACTCGACAAACTCGCAGATGTCATCATACGATAAGGTCTGTAAGATTAGAAGGGGGTCAGTGCCGAGTTCCATTTGTGAACGATGAGAGACAGAATGAACGGCAGACACACCTCAATCGAAAAGTCGTGGTCAAACTGGACAATCGCCTGGTTCTTGTCGCTGTTCTTTTCCAGAATCTTGCCGATCCAGCCAACCATGCCCCTGTCCTTGTGGTCGACAACCATGACTTGCTTGCCAGCAGCCGGAATGTACGTCTCGAGATATCGTTGTCTCACATCTGTTGCAACAATGATCAGCCTGCGGATCGGTCA
Source organism: Entophlyctis helioformis (assembly GCA_025526915.1). Lineage (NCBI taxonomy): Eukaryota > Fungi > Chytridiomycota > Chytridiomycetes > Chytridiales > Chytriomycetaceae > Entophlyctis > Entophlyctis helioformis. The sequence continues at coordinate 74,496 of JAHLKH010000125.1, read as the reverse complement.
AGAACAACAAACCAAAAAGGACGCCGCACTGCTCACCGTCAAGGACGTCGCTGCCATTGTCCATGCGCACGACACACTCGCCCGCGCGAACCACATCCTGAATGAGGCCCTTGGTGTTGTAGAACCGGCCAGAGCGGTACGACTTGCTGATGATTCGCTGCACACGGTCGACTGTCAGTCGTCACCTTTGGTGAGCAAAGCGACAAACACAACTTACCACGCGAAGGTGGGGCCGGAGCCATGAACGCTTAGATGCATCACTGGACGGCGCATTGGATGGCGAGTCCGATGGCTTGGACGAAGTGCTTTTCATCTCAACAACATCCTGCAGCCACACACGGGCCTTGTCGCCGCTCTTGTCGAGGACCACATCGACAACGTCGCCGTCAGGCTTGCTTTTAATGCTGCTGACAACACCCGTCTTGCCTGCGTGTCTGCCCTCGGTGATCTTGACGCGCGTTCCCGGTTGCAGATCGCCTATCTCGACAGTATGAGTGGCACAGAGTCAGTTGCGTGCATGTGTGCAAGGCAAATGCATGCAAGCGAACCTTTGTGTGAAGTTGATGGCCCAGAGGGAGACGCTTTCCGCCCATTATCGGATCTGTCTTCCTTGTTGCGCGGCACGTCGGTGGACTGCTGTGCAGGGCGTGCAGCCACCGGCTGTTCATAAACAAACAGCAGGATGTCGCATCAGCTGCAGACTCTGGTGTCACAAACAACAACACTCCACTGTCTCACATTTGGCTTGCGCTTCTCTCCTGGCTTGATGAACCTTTTCTTCTTCTCCTCGACCTCTGGTGCTGGCTTGGCACCCAGACCGAGCAGACGGGGTCGCGGTTTGGCAACAATCGGCGCAATAAGCCTAAGGTTTCAATCGTCAGCGTTCATCGTCAGTGTCCATCGTCAGTCAGCGACATCCACGCGTCTGGGTACTTGCCCTTTTCCATTCTTGCCAACCGCTTTGCCCTCGACCCATCCCATCCCGCGCAGCATGGCTTCGCCAAAATCCTCAATCGGAACACGCTTGTAGTCGTCTAGGGAGCTCTGCAATGTTCGTTGCACATGGCGGTGATGGTTGATGTAGATGTATGTGTTGTGTAATTGGTATCGTGTAGACGTGCAGACAGAACGGCCGTGTCAGTCCATCCACTCATGATCCTGCGCATGCATCCAGGACCACGCGTCGAGATAGCTGCCACTGATGCTGCTCTGACCGCGTCCGTCGCCATCAACAGGATGCAAAGAGTAGAGTGTATGCACCTCCTCTGGCCGCATCGCGACATCGTGCCGGTACTTGTCCACGTCGGACTCAAGATGGTCGAGGCCAGGCACGGCGTTTTGCACCAGCAACGGCATGTGGATGGCTGTCTTGGGTCCCTTTGGTGCTGTTCCGTCGGCCTCTGCTACGAGTGCACGCATCGCCTGCTCCTCGATCGTCCCTTCAGGCACGGCGTCCATCATGTCGACATCGGCCGTGGCTTCTTGAGATGCCGCGTCCGCCGATGCATCCTTGGGCTTGAAGACCTGCAACCCAAACGCTGGCTGTCTCTCTGACGGGAACAGCTCACGCACTGCCTTCTGATCCTGATCCTGCTGCTGCTGGTCCTGCTGCTGTTCGTCCTGCTGCTGGTCCTGCTGCTGTCCGTCCTGGCCAGGCTGCGCTCGCCAAACGTTTTCTCGAATGAGCGGGATGACAAGCGGTGCCTTCTTCTTCCTCGACGACGAGCTGTGCAGCGCAGCCAGCCGGCGAGGCATCCAACGGGCCACCTTGGTCAGTCACTCGTCTCGTCACCAATCCACGGCTGGGCAGCGACCGCGGCTCCGCCCACCTGTGCAGCTCTGTGCCCTCGATTTCGGCAATGTACTGGATGCCGCCGTCTGCTCCATTCCCGCCATGCCGTGCCCGCTTGCCGCCATAGTCGCCGTCGCTGTCGCTGCCATGGCTGTCGCTGTCGCTGTGAGCGCCGGCTCCAAACGCCTGCGCCAACGGCCGCTTGGGTCGGGCCAGATTCATGAACTGATTTCGACGCAAACCCAGTTAAAAATTATCGCAAATCTTGACCAATAATGCCGAAATCAGAACCAGCCGAAGACAGCTGGACTGGTTGCCCCGTCTGCGAGTTTCCGTTCCCGGCTGCTGAGCTGGAGACGCATGTCAACTCGCACTTTGACCAGGCCAGCAACAGCGCGCCAACAGAGGCGAGCAGCGCTTTGGATGAGCCGCATGCATCCGTGAGCAGCAGCAGCAACAGCAACAGCAGCGCAAACAGAGCTTCCAAGAGCAAGTCGGCGAGGCCGTTGATGGATCAAGTGCCAAAGAGCAGCGCTCCAAAGCGACAACGGACGCTGTCTGAAGGCGCATGGGGCATTTCTCTGGGTCTCCGTTCAAGTACAAGCGCTCCCTTTGCATCGGAGATGATTCTAAACCCTGGCGAGCGCAACCCAGGATGGATCCGTGTCCTGGCTCGCCTGCTTGAGCTGCAGTCTGGATCGCGCTCATCGGCATCGTCGCTCAGATCCCGGTCGACATCGTCGTCGGCATCGTCGTCGGCATCGTCGCCTGCAAGCCATAGCCGATCACCATCATCGTCTTCATCATCATTGGCATTGGCATTGGCAGGCCAAAGCGGGTCATCAACCCTGCCTCGGAGATCGTCTGCTGGATCTGCTGTTGCAACCTCTAGACATGTCGTCATGTTTTGCAACCCATCCACTCGCTTTCATGCGAATGGTGCGTGCCGTAAAGGCGATGGCCATGAAGTGATCGTCAGGTCTCTGATGGCTGACTCGCTCTCGCTCTCTCTCTCTCCTGCACCCATCGCCAACGGTCAGGTGTCGGCGATAACTGGTCGTGTGGATATAGGAACACACAGATGCTCTGCTCAGCACTGCTGAATATGCCTGGATATGAGCGCCTTCGCTCGCTGCTGCAGGATGTGCCCACGGTTGGCCAGATTCAGAGCGCGCTTGAGAATGCATGGCAGAACGGCTTTGACGTTGATGGGGCTAAGCAAGTATGCGCAGAAGGGATTCTTGGCTGGATTTGCCAGAGTTAACATCCACTGACGCGACTGCCTGTTGCTCCAGCTAAGGCACAAGGTGAGAAACACGCACAAGTGGATCGGCACGACAGAGGTTGCGGCTCTGATGCACAATCTGGGGTTCAGGACGAAGCTGTATGACGTGCACGCACCAACTGGACCCAACGGCACACATCCACAACTCGTCCGAGTCATTCGCGAGTATTTTGAGCATTCACTGGATCCTGCATCCGTAGCCGCGTCGCAAGACTCTGGAGTGCAGATCTACATCCAAGACACACTTGCGCCGTGGGTCTCTGCGCTTGATTCAAGGCTCATGTGATGCGATTTACATATCCCTTTGAATGACAGGATTTATCTGCAGCACCAAGGGCATAGCAGAACAATTGTTGGGTTCGAGGTGCAACCAGATGGACAGACGAATCTGATTGTCTTTGACCCAGGTCGCTCACTGCCGCCAAGGCTTGCATCAGTTGCCAACGTTGCGCATCTTGGCGGCCTTGGCAAGGTCGATGCTACACGCGCTGATGCGCTCTTGAACCATTTCCGTGTGCCGACCGATCAGCTGCGACGGCATGGAAGGTACTCGATGCTGTGGCTGCGAGGTGGTGTCTTTGGCTCTGAGGACGAGCAGGAGGCCGCAAAGCATCTTGTATCTACAAGGATACCTTGACAGCATGTCAATGCTCATTCCACAGAGCATCAAGCAAAATAAAGCCGGGCAAGTAAGCCAGGACTCTGCAAATAGGGCAGCAACAACAAAATGTCGAAAAATGACGTCAGGATCTCCAGAGGAGGTCGATATCCAGCGTGGGCAAGGTTGAATGGGCAAAAAGAAACGAGCTTACCAGGGGTCGAACCTGGAACCTCCTGATTCGTAGTCAGACGCGCTATCCATTGCGCCATAAGCCCACTTCACGACTCGAAAAATGTCATGTTACTTATCAATATTATGCGCTGTGCGAATAACCACGATCCGCTCCTCTGCGCACTCGAGCGCAAAGTGCGCAATGCCCAGCGTGTTTCCCAGATCCTCGCCGCACATGATGCAGCATGAACCGTTGCCAAACGAGTGGGCTAGGTCGAGCAGGTTGGCGTTGATAGCGCGGCGAGCCGTGTAGATGCCGCCCACACGAGAGAGCATCAGAAACCGTGCACCTTCCGAGCGTCGCGAGTCAAAGACCGGATCGCGTATGATGTTGGCTGTCTTGTGCCATCTGGAAGACAGCGTGGATGGCAGCTGTGTCGCACTTGCTGGCAGACTTGAGCGTGACAGCCAGGCCTGGACACTTGCTGCTGAGACCGCTGCACAGCAAGCGAGTGGGCAGACCAGCAAAGCCAAGAGTGCTGCAATGGACGCGGTCGCGCTTTTTGTTGTGGTTGTCCGGACAACCACAAAGCGAGCAGGCGGCTGTGGCGATGCAGACGCAGCGACAGACGGCAGGCAACGCAGACGCAGCAGCAGGCAGCGACGAGCATGTGCACCGTCTGCAGAGCCAGCTGCAGAGCACAGCCGAGCAGCTGGTTGCCCTTGGCCGCACCGACATTGTGCTGGCTGTGGTCGAGCAGGTCATTGGAGCGAGCGGCAGCCAAGCCGTCGAGCCAGGACAGCCAGGACAGCCGCCAGCCAAGCGACTCAAGACAGCAGCAGCAACGACCGCACAGCCAGGGGTGCCTCGCTCTGTGGTGCCGCCAGCCACCGGCGACCTTCCGTACGGACGCAGCCACTGGGACGGCAAGCCCGCCGAGATCCACGCCATGATCCTCAAGCACGCCGGCCCGCTCACTCGCTTCCTGTGCGGCCTGCTCGGCGACAAGCGCCGCATCGACTACACGGCGACGCTTGAGCTGTGGACCGATGCGTTCAAGATGGACTGGCAGGGCGATCTGGCGCTGCTGCCTGACGTTGATCTGTCGGCCGACAACGGACTGCTCCTCGCACACTCTCGCTCCATGTACGACCGTCTGTGCGAGCGCTTTCCTGACTACACCGAGCCCTATTGTGCGAGACACGACGCACGCATCAACGACTACGACGGATCGTTTTGTACAACTCAGTGGAACGGCCGCCGGCTGCTTCTCATTCCCATGCGGCACAGCTGGTTCGATCTGCTCGACTTTTCGCATCCGATCACACTCGCTCGTATGTCCATCAACTGGGGGTGCGTCGATCTGCTCAAGCATCTCGACGACAAGTACAACATACTCCAAGACTGGATGGAGATACGCGATCCGACAAGCGTGTACTGGCATGATGCCGTTGATCAAGCAGCGGGAAATGGTCATCTTGATGTTGTACAGTTCCTGTTTGACATTGGCGTGAGGGGTGCACGGCGTGGGCCATGGATAACGCAGCCAAAAACGGCCACCTGCCTGTCATCAAGTGGCTCCACGAGAACACGACGGAAGGATGCACGACTTATGCGATGGACAGCGCGGCAAATAACGGCCATATGCATGTCGTCAAGTGGCTCCACGAGAACAGGACGGAGGGATGCACGACGTCAGCAATGTGTCATGCTGCCGTAAAGGGCCGCCTTGATATGGTGCAGTGGTTTCATGCCAACCGGACGGAAGGATGCACAGTTGATGCCATGGACTATGCGGCTGCCAACGGACATCTGCATGTTGTCAAGTGGTTGCATGCCAACAGGACGGAAGGATGCACAGAGAAGGCAATGTATCATGCTGCGCAGTTGGGGCAACTCCATGTTGTGCAGTGGTTGCACGAGACCCTCGGCGAAGAGTGCACACCCCGCGCACTGGATGAGGCCATCGGCTTGGGATGCTTGGACGTCGTCAAGTACATGCACTCCAAAGGCGTCCGCGCATCAGACAACGCACTTATGCATGCAGCTAGAGAGGACAATATCGAGATGCTGCGGTACTTGCTGGATTGTGGATACGCGGTTGGACTTGGAGCACTCAATCGCGCCAGGAAACTCAAACTCGCCAACATTCTCTTTGGCAGCCTTACACTGGACCAGGCACAAGCGCTGCTTGCCCAAGCGAACCGAAGAAACGCCACCGAGGACACCATCGAGCGACTCGTATGGACCGTCAAGCAACTGCAAAGGCAGCGCAAGTGATGATTGTGGTGCTGGGCGGCTGGCCAAGTGGTGGATAGCCACGGCTCTCTCATTGGAATGAAGACGTGGTGGTCATGTCCATCTTGGCACGCTTTGTGCCGTGCGTCGATCCCCTCAGTTGTGTCAGCACACTCCATGACTTGGGCAAGGCTGCATGCGACTCTGCGTGAATGACTGCATCGTCTGCAAGTATCAGTCCACAGCTGCCATGACCATTGGCCACAGCGTGGATGCTGATCTCGGGATGCGATTGAGGTTGTCATTGAGGAACAGGCTGAGCAAGCGGCCAGACAGCGGGCAGCCTTGGCAGATGCCTCGCCATCAAGAACATCCGCGTCTCGATGGAACGCGCAGCCGAGTGAATGAGGTGTCCCGATATTCCGCAACTCATGTTGTGATAGGGACTGGCGTCTTGGACTTGCGCGATTGTTCTTCATCGACCGTTTCTGTCACAGCAATCTCGCCAAAGGCCAGACACGAGCATCTACAATCGACACGCAGCTGTGAGTGGTGCCTGGGCAATGGCTTTCTCTGGTCTGCAAACTGCTCCTTTTGCCGTCTTGCCATCCGACGCCGCTCCCATGCCGCGCCAATATGCCCTCCATCGCGTGGCTGCGCGTGGCTGGCTGGTGGTGTCTGTGGACCACGTCCGCAGCACGCGTTTCGTTCGTTTGGCATCGCGACCCTTTCTGCTCCAGGCATCCGCCGCTAACCATGACTTGGAATGTCCATTGACTGGCATGCCCACAACGGGCTGCTCCTCATGCTGTCCACCTGGCAAGCAAGTCATCTGCCAGCCAGCCAATCCTTACCCAAACCGCACCGAACCAATCCGCACAGCATCGCCCATCTGCATAATGCCGTCTATTCCTGTAAGACTCTCTCATTCTCTCTCTCGCGACTCGCAATCTGCAGCCTGCCCTTCGTGACAAGCAACCTGCCAATCTGTCTCATGGTCGGCTCCTTTACCGCTTGTCTGCTTCCCTCCATGGTTGTGTGTGCTTTCTGCCTCTCAACTAACGCGGGCATCTCGCCTGATCCGACAACCATGCCAGCACATTTGTGACAATGCTGCCGTTCAGGAGGCGTTTGCTGCGTTTGCAGCAGCACTCGATGCAGCTGGCATCGAGTGGAGTGCCAATTGGACGTTGTCCAGTGGTGCTCCTTGTGATCTGACTGTCACTGTGGGGATGCCTTGCCAGCAGCCGCGTAAGTTACCATGAGATCCACATCCATCCAGCCTCACTGACGGTCTGTGGCACGCTCACCACGACATTGTGACTATACAGCGACATTGGTGCCTGCAACTACGGCACTCGCGCCAGCAATCTCTGGCTCGAATGCCAGTTTACCACTGTACCGCCCAGTCCCCTACCGGCCTGCGGCCCTCGATCGGCCAATGGCGATTCCAAGAACACGCCAACGGCAGCCAGCCAAAGGCACCAAGGGATCGCCCAACCGAGTGTCGCCGGTACCATTCACGGTCAGCATCGCATGTGGAACCAAGCGCGTGCTCGAGGACACCACGGGCCAGCCAGACGACGACTCGCAGGAGCGTCAGGCCAAGCGTCGGGTGACGTCAAGCCCATCAGCTAACAACGACTGTTACATTGTGCGCGTGACGGCGCCAATGCAAGCAGGTAAGCGACCGCCAGACCAGCATGTTGCATGTGCCTTTGCCATGTCGGTGGCTGACTTGAAGGAATGATCGCTGATGCAGCGACTGGAACGCCATCAGCCGAGCGCGACCATGACGAACCTTGTGAAGACGGCAGCCTCAGCCCTCTGTCAATGAGCCCAAGAACTGCAAGGTTTTGCAGCCAGTTGGAGACGAACTGGAGCAGCAACGGCCGTAGGATGGCCAACGCATGGGCGAGCTCACCAATCGAGCCAGATCTCTAGAACAATGGCCGATTCAAGATGAACAACAACCATTGAATGAAAGAACATGTCCAGCCTTGCCTTCTTTCTTGCGTGTGTTGAGCAAACGAATGAATGCCAATCAACGTATAAACCGCGCAGCTCACACATGTTCCCCAAATGACCATCGACCGATCATTTAGACCAATACCAACACTCTGCCTTCCAACGTCTGTTCTGCTAGGCAATGCTGCTCGTGCAGTTCGACAGACACCAGTCTGTGGCTCGTCTTCAAAAAAGCAAGTCTCGCACGCAACGATCCGTATGGACACTGTCTGCATTCATTCTCGCACAATCCAGATCCAGATCCAGATGTTGCCACACAGGGTAGGCCCGCCATCGCATCGTCATCAAGCCATCAACCACGGACAGAGAGTTGCTGCAATGCACTGCGTCCATGTCAGGTCTCTGCGGCCGCCGGCGCATTGCAGAGCAACGTGATGTTGTCTCCCTTGAGCAAGATGCGTCCGAGAGACTTGCGGGTCTGCTTCTTGGCCGAGACTTCTTCAGCGTCGTCCACGACCAAGTTCATGAACTCGTCAAAGCCCTGGTAGGGATGCACGGCAGCGTGTGTCAGTGTCGGTGCCAGCGGAGATGCGGGATCCACCGAGAGCGGCGGCAGGCAGGCGGCAAGCCAGGCGAGATGCACTGACAATGATCTGGCCCTCTATTCTGATGTCCGTCTGCTCGTACAGCCAGATCTGCACTCGAGACCGCTGCTCGTGTTCAAGGTGCAGCGTGCATGGCCGGCCGTGGGTTGCCCGAGGTCGGTGCGGGTGGTGGCAGGGACAGCGTCAGTCGGGGCATAGCGGGCATGCGGGTAGGTAGCAAGAGAGACAGACAGACAGACGGGCGGACAGGCGACAGCAGCGACAGCAACAGCGACAGCGTACCTGCTGCAGCATCCTGAATATCAGGTTGATGGGCTGCACCATACTCCGCTGCACCTTGGTCGACATGGCTGTGGGCTGGCTGGCTGGCTGGGCTAGATGTCTGGCTGGCTGGATGGGCTGCACGGCAGCCGGGCAGCAGGCGGGGAGAGGCGGGCGTCAGTTCAAGGCGCGACGCAGGCCGGCGGCAGGTGCGGGCAGCGCACTCACAAGCGAAACGACCAACGGGCGCTGTTTCCGGATCTGCGGCCAACACCAACACCAAGCGAGATGCCTGCGTTTGTGACGCTGGCCACATGCACGCTCAACCAGTGGGCGCTCGACTTCACGGGCAACCTGGCCCGCATCCAGCAGAGCATCCGTCTCGCCAAGGACGCCGGCGCGCAGTACCGTCTGGGGCCTGAGCTCGAGGTGCCCGGCTATGGCTGCAACGACCACTTTCTCGAAGGTGCGGATGCGCTCGTGCATCCGTGTCCGTGTGTGTCCGTGTGTGTGCGAGAGGCTGCCGCTCACCCCGCATGACAATGCCAGATGACACCGTGCAGCACTCGTGGGAGGTGCTGGCGGCGCTCTTGTCCGACCCTACCAACCACGGCATTGTCTGCGATATTGGCATGTACGTGTCTTGCACTGCCCGTATTGAGCGGCGTTGGCGCATGGCCGCAGCACAGGTCCAGACCGATGGACGCTGTCCGATGGGCATGCTTGCTTGCCTGCATGCATGCTCACGCAATCCGTGGCTTGCTCCGTGTGTGCAGGCCTGTTGCATTCCGTGGCATACTGTACAACTGCCGAGTCATCTGCCGCGATGGCCAGATCCTGCTGATCCGCCCAAAGAGGTTCATGGCAAACGATGGCAACTATCGCGAGATGCGCTGGTTCACTGCGTGGACAGAGACCAAGACGATCCACGCGTTTGACCTGCCCGACATCATCAGCAGCATCAACGGCCAGACCAGCGTGTCTTTTGGTGATGGCATCGTGTCGTTTGCGGGCATCAAGTTTGGCACAGAGCTTTGCGAAGAGCTGTTTACGCCCAACAGCCCGCATATCCAGATGTCTTTGGACGGTGTTGATGTCTTTACCAACGGCAGTGCGAGCCACCATCAGTTCCAGAAACTCAACTACCGCGTCAACCTGATTGCCGGTGCGACCGAAAAATGTGGCGGTGTCTACCTGTACGCAAACCAAAAGGGCTGCGACGGCGAGCGCGTCTACTATGACGGCTGTCCGCTCATTGTCGTCAATGGCCAGGTGGTCGCCCAAGGTGCCCAGTTCTCCCTTTCTGAAGTGGTGGGTCTTCAATCACAGCCATCCAATGGGATCCATCGGTCACCGTTCAAGCATGGCTAAGATTGCTCTGTGCAGGAAGTCATCACGGCGACAGTCGATCTTCAAGATGTCCGTGCCTACCGCGCCGGCCTGGTCAGTCGCGCTCTGCAGGCATCCACCATGGACATGCATTATCCCGTGGTTTCAGTGGGCACGACGCTTGTTTCCAAGACGCTTCCAAAGGGCCGCACTCTGGCCAAGGGGCGTCCAGTCAAGTTCCACACACCAGACGAGGAGATCCGTCTTGGCCCAGCCTGCTGGCTGTGGGACTATCTACGCCGCACCAAGTCTGGCGGCTACTTTCTGCCGCTGAGTGGTGGCATTGACAGTTGCGCGTCTGCCCTCATTGTCTATTCCATGTGCGAGCTTGTGCACGCTCGTCTTGTTGCTGCGGGTGCGTTCTGGCTTGCCTGTCTGCCGTTGTTGGAGGGCCTTAAGAGGCAATTCGATTAACTCTGCGTGTGCTGCCTACCCATCAGAGCCAGACGCTCTTGTGCTGAGCGACCTGGAGACGATTGTTGGCGAAAAGATTGACGTTGCAACGGTCACGCCCCAGTCCATTTGCGGGTGGGTTGATGAACGAGCAATCTTGGCATGCTTGCATTTGCTGACACGTAGCGCATGACTGCATACAGCATGCTTCTACACACATGCTACATGGGATCTGTCAACTCGAGCCAGGAGACGCGCAGTCGTGCCCAGCTCCTGTCTGAGCGTATCGGCAGGTCAGTCCTGCCGGAGTGCTTTGCTCGTGCTCAGCGGCCGCCAGGGACTGAAAGCAGCCCCATTGGGCTGTTGCTGCATACATAGCTACCACTCCAACATCAACATCGATCTTGGTGTGGATGCCATGCTGAGCATCTTCCGTCTTGCGACTGGCAAGTCCCCCATGTTCCGCGTCCATGGCGGCTCGGACCGCGAAAACCTCGCTCTGCAGAATGTCCAGGTTAGCTGTTGGCCCGCGAGCAGTCGGATCACCATGCATTGTGCAAGACTTTGTGGCTGATGTGTGCCGTGCTGGACGACAGGCACGGCTCCGAATGGTCCTTGCCTACCTGTTTGCGCAGCTGATGCTTTGGACACGCGACCGTCGCGCCTCGTTGCTGGTGCTCGGCAGCGCCAACATCGACGAGACGTATGTCGCTCTATCCGTTCCTCTTTGTCTTCTGCAAAGGCTCACCGTCTGTACCTCCAAACAGACTCCGCGGCTATCTGACCAAGTATGACTGCTCAAGCGCCGATATCAATCCGATTGGCGGCATCAGCAAGGTCGACCTCAACAAGTGTGTGCGCCACATGTGCGAGTCCGTGCCTCATCTGGACATTCTCGCCACCTTCTTGGACGCGCCGCCGACTGCCGAACTTGAGCCCATCACAGCCTCGCACACGCAGACGGACGAGGTGAGTCTTGGGATGGCGGTGCGTGTGCACCGACAAGACATGCCTGACAGTGGCTGTCGCACGCAAAGGTCGATATGGGCATGACATACCGCGAGCTGTCTGTTTTTGGAACACTTCGCAAGATCTACAAGATGGGGCCCGTGTCCATGTTCTCACGGCTGCTTGTCGACTGGAGCGGCATCCTGTCGCCAACTGAGGCAAGCCAGTGCTTTCTCGTGGGACCATCCATCCTCTGCGGCCGTGCACTAACCACAACCTACACACAACTGCTGGACTGCATCGGATCGTGTGTGTGTTTGTGTTTGTGTGCAGATTGCGGCCAAGGTCAAGAAGATGTTCTTTTTCTACTCCATCAACCGCCACAAGACCACCGTGTTGCCGCCCGCGTACCACATGTCGAGCTACTCGGCCGATGACAACCGGTTTGACCTGCGTCCGTTCCTGTACAATGCGGGATGGACCTGGCAGTTTGGCCGCATCGACCAAGCCCTTAAGGAGCACGAGCAGCAATCCTAGAAAGGATGTCTTTGGACAACAGGGACTTGGGCGATAGGGACTTGGACAACAGGGACTTGGAATGAACGAGAGTGATTGTTGTTTTCAAGCGCGTCTTCATTGAAACGGATGCCGATGCGACGCCGTGTCGGTGGTGTGGCGCCAGGCCCTTCTCCATCACTGCGTGTGCACCCAGATCCCCGTCTGCTCTTTCAATGTGAGTTCGCTGCTGCTGCATACCATCCCGTGTCTGTTCATCATCCCAACAACCAGCCACTGCTCAAACAATGTTTCTCAGGACCAGAATAACTGGTTACGCAGACAAGACGATCAGTCAGAGTGCCTTCAGCATGACTTTGCCAGCCAAACATCCGAAAAAGAGCATACCAGAGTCGCCGCGCAAGAACATCTTGGAGATGAACCGGTCCTTGTTGACCGGCTTGGCCTTCTTGACACCCTTGCTCGTCTTTGGCGTCTCTGTCCACATCTGCCGATTGCGCCAGGTTGTGCCATTCCCGTCAGTCGCGATGCCATCAACCGCCATCCCGCCAGCCATCAAACAGCCAGCCAGCACAGTGCATGCTGTACGTTGCATGCATTCACCTCCTTGACGTTCTCCAGAACCATGTTGCAGTGGCGATCACTGGGCCAGCAGATCCAGATCCGGGGCCGGAATGCAGATGGATACGCAGACAAGCCGTGTCAGCAAGATGCATCACAGTCGGACAGTAGCAGCCAAGATGCCAGTGGACGCACAAGGCCTTGACTCTGGCGAGCAGCTTGCGGTTGTTTCTGTGCAAGCGGAGCAGAGAGCGAGTCAGTTCAGGCCAACGGTGCGAGGATGGAGATGCAGGACCCGGACGGATGGATGGACAGGTGGATGGATGTGTACCTGCACATGATGAGAATCTGCGAGCCGTTCTTGACCGCCTGTGCTCAGCCAGGCGGCGTTAGTCGGAGACGCAATGCCAGTGCGTCGGGTGGTGTTGCAAGGGGCTGGCTCGCAGGCAGGCACGATCATGCCGTGCTGGTGCGTGCTGCCCAACGGCAGAGTGCAGCGTGCAGAGCACAGGAGGCAAGAGGCAGCAAGAGGGAAGGCGCAGAGAGACGCACCTGCGTGAGGACGGAGAGCGGGCCTGTTTGGAACTCGGCTTCCTCCAGAGCCTTGAGCTCAATCTCGCTCATGTCGGCCTTGCTCTTCTGCTGCGTTGTGGCCATGACGACGGTGGATGTTGAGCAAGAACGGATTTCGACACAAATTGAAGCAAAAACTAGAACCACGCCTTGCACAATCGACAGATATGCCATTCATTCAACAGCCAACACCAAGCGGACGTTGACGACTACTTGGACGGCTCGATCGCCTGCGCGTCCTTCTTGTGCTCCTTTGCGTCTGTGCCCTCCTTTGCATCCTTTGCATCCTTTGCATCCTTGCCCTCCTTGCCCTCGGGCTGCGGGCCGAGGTTCTTGCGCATGGCGTAGGCATCCTCGCCGTCGGCATAGTATCCCTTCTCAATGTCGCGCACGGTGAACTGCAGCGTGTCTCTGTAGAGCTGCAGCGCCGCGCGGTTGCTCTTGCGCACATGCAGCGTGACGTACTTGGCCGAGAAGTTGTCGTGCATGGCCTTTTGTGCCTGCGTCATGAGCTTCTCGGCAATGCCCAGTCTCCGCCAGTTGCGCATCACGGCCAGCGATGTGATGTGGCCAAACGGCTCGTTGACGTCCTCTTCCCTGCGGGCATGTCGGCGGCAGGAGACGGCGTGAGTTGGCTGGTTCAAGTGGGTCGGATGGTGGGCAGGCAGACAAGCAAGCAGGCAGATGGATGGATTGGCAGGCAGGCAGACAGGCAGGCAGTCAGACAGACTCGCCGAGCACACTCACATCTTGGCGAGGACGTAGCCAACGACCTTGCCGGTGTGCTGGTCAATAGCAACGTGCGACAGCTGCGGCCAGGTGAGGGCGTGGTACATGTAGTACTTCATCTGGTAGTTCTCTGGCAGATTTGACAGGTTGCAGTTCTGCATCTGCATCAGGTCGTCCACCGTCGCTTGCCGGATCGTAACGCTCATCTCGCCTGTGTGTGTGTGTGAGTGTGTGTGTGTTGAGCTGAGTTGGGTGGTGAGCAGTGCGAGGCCAAGATCAGCGGCAGCCCGCCCGTTTGTGTTGGCCCCAAACCGCCAATCTCCACTGAGCCTGGTTGCCAGTTGGGCAGACGCACACAGGCACACACACAGGCACACACACAGGCAGCCAGACGCACCCCCGGTCTCTGCCCACCTCCCTCCCACCTCACAACCCGCACGCAGAGCCCCTGCCCAGCCCCCGCCCAGCCCCCTGTCCCAGCATGAGCGGACAGCAGCCCAAGGCGTCGGCCGCAGGCAGTCCTGCGGATGGCTCTGCTGGTGCTGCCCTGTCCGCTGCAGGCCCTGGCCAACACGCCCAGGCACAGGCACAGGCGCAGGCCCAAGCGCAGGCGCAGGCACACGCCCAGTCTGGCCAGCTCGCCGCCTTCTTCAAGGAGCTCGGCTACGGCGCCACGTACTCGTCCAACGTCATCCTGGCCGTGCTCGAGCAGGTGGGCATCTACCCGTCCAACGCAGCGTCCAAGATCAGCGAGGCCGACGTGGCTCGCCTGCTGGCCATGATGGCGCTGTCGCACACGGGGCTGCCCGAGAATGCCACGCTGCAGTCGCTGGCCGCAAGCATCCTCAGCGAGCCCGAGTGCGACATGCTGCGCAACATGAACACGTGGAACATTGACCTCTTCTTCCCGGTGCTGGTCAAGCTGGTGCGTCCGTGGCTGCTGTTGCTGCTGTGCCTGTTCAAGCTGACTGACTGACTGACTGACTCGTGTGGTTGTATGCCATGTATGCAATGTATGCATCACTCGATCCATTACTCGATGCATTACTCGATGCATTCACACTCGATGTCTCACGCCCGCAGAACCCCGGCATCAGCTGGACCAACGTGCTGCGCAACCTCGACACGCCCGAAATGGCCTTTCCCGACCCAAACAGCTTTGCCCTCGTGCTCAAGGCCTCAAAGGCCGTGCTGCAGGTGCGCTTGGCTGCTGCGTGTCTCGCGTGTCTCGCCTGTCTCATCTCATCTTGTCGCTCGTGTGTCTCACACCCCCCTTCACGCCCCTTCTGCCGTCGATCCCCCCGCCAGGACATCTACCTCTTCCCAACCAACGTGTTCCTCGAGCGATGGTCCAACTCGGGTGCCCAGCTCAGCTTCCTGCGCTACACCGTCCAGATGGCGGCAGAGCTGCTGACCATGATCAAAACCCTTCCTCGCCGCGTCGTGCCGCTCGACGTCACCCCGCCGGGAAACGTTGGCCGCTCCGTCGTTGGATCCGCCGCCGTCTCGCCCTGGAACTCGCTCGATCTCGTGCAGTGCATCATCGAGCTGGGCGACTCGCCCTTTGCCGACGAAGCCAAGGCCCTCGTCGATCTTGGCATCCAGCAGAGCCCCGATCTGATCCTTCTTGGCTTTGCCCAGCTGCTGACGTCGTGGAGCAACATCATCAAGGAGTATGGCCCGACCCTTGTCATGATCTTCCTGGCCGGCCACCCGCACGCGCCATACGTGCTCCCGCGCGTGTGGCAGGTCGCCCCTGGCCTGTTCATCTCCGGCCTCGTGCTCATGCACTCCAAGGACCCCTCCTGTCTTTCGCGCATCCTCGACATTGCCCAAGAGATGAAGGCTCTCGCGCAGATCCTCGAGGCAAAGCCTTACTCGTTCTCGATCGACCTGGCGTCTCTCGCATCGCGTCGTGAGTACCTCAACCTCGAAAAGTGGCTGCAGGATCACATCCGCGACGATGGCAACAACTTTATCCGCTCGTGCCTCGAGTTTCTCAACACCAAGATTGTGCTGCAGCTGGCCCGTCAAGACCCGACCCAGATGGTTGCGCAGTCTGTCCCCCTGTCGGTCGAGATTGTCGCCATCTTCCTGCGCATCCTGCATGAGAGCGCCACCATCATGTCGCCGCAGAACGCCGACATTTTCAGAGAAGTGCTGGCCATGTGCTCGCAGGCATACCCGCGGCTGGCTGGCGCTGCCGAGGACGTGCCCTTTGTCGAGGGCACCACCTTCCCATCCGACGTGGACGAGGAGGCCAACTCGTACTACGAAAAGATCTACAAGGGCGAGCTGTCCATCAACCAAGTCGTCGACATGCTCCAGCGCCTCAAGGTCTCGGAGAACCAGCGCGACCAGGAAGTGTACCGCTGCACCATCTACAATCTCTTTGACGAGTACAAGTTCTTCAAGGACTACCCCGAGAAGGAGCTTGCCGTGACGAGCGTTCTCTTTGGTCTGCTCATCCAGAAGCAGATTGTCACGGCCATGGATCTCGGCATGGCGCTGCGCTTTGCTCTCGATGCTCTGCGCCAGCCGGTTGGCTCCAAGCTGTTCAAGTTTGGCCTGCAGGCGCTCATGCAGTTCCAGACGCGTCTGTTTGAATGGCCGCAGTATTGCGGCCTGCTGCTCCAGATCGATCATCTGCACGACGCTCAGCCCGAGATCATCCAGACCATCAAGAACGCGCAGAAGCAGGCGACCAACCCCGGCTCGTCACTCGCAATGGGCGGCGGCGTGGGCCAAGGACCCGCAGACTCCATGGACATGAACGCCGCCGCTCGCCACAAGGCCATCGCTGGCAATGGCCTTCTCAAGGGCTCTGGCGGCAGCGGTTCTCTTGGCCAGGGCAGAGCAGACGACACCGTCTTCAAGGCTGTCAGCCCCGAGTTTTCTCCTGGCGACACTCCGGCCGAAGTCCCGTCCGAAGCCATCCAAGACAAGATCCTGTTCATCATCAACAACCTGTCGTTTGCCAATTTTGACAACAAGGTCGCCGACATGCGCGAGATTCTCGACCCGTCGTTCTACGCTTGGTTCAGCCAGTACCTCGTGGTCAAGCGAGCCAGCATCGAGCCCAACTTCCACTCGCTGTACATCTCCTTCTTGGACTCGCTCGAAGCGCCTCAGCTGTACAACCACGTTTTGCGCGAGACCCTGCACAACATCAGCATGCTGCTCAACTCGGAGAAGACGGTCACGTCGTCGCAGGAGCGCACGCTGCTCAAGAACCTCGGCACCTGGCTCGGCGGCATCACGCTCGCCAAGAACAAGCCCATCAGACACAAGCACCTGTCGGTCAAGGACCTCCTCATGGAGGGCTACAGCAGCAGCCGGCTGATTGTCGTCATTCCCTTTGTCTGCAAGGTTCTCGAGCAGAGTGGCTCGAGCCGCGTCTTCCGCATGCCGAACCCATGGCTCATGGCCAACATGCGGCTCCTCGTCGAGCTCTACCACTTTGCAGAGCTCAAGCTCAACCTCAAGTTTGAGATTGAGGTGCTGTGCAAGAACCTCAAGATGGACATCACAGAGGTGCAGCCAACCGAGATCCTGCGCATGCAGATGCAGCGCCTTGCTGCCGAAGAGGCCGCAGAGCACAGCAGCATGCACAACCCATCCACCATGACTGGCTACGCCACAGCCAGCACTCCCATGGCTGCCCTCCACACTGCCATGGAGCAAGGAGACGAGGGCACTGGTGTCGGATATCCCAACCTCGCGTCGTTTATCACTTTCAACCCCAACATCGCCATTTTCACCACGCAGCCGTCGCTCAAGCGCATTGTGCACATTGCCATCGACCGCTCGATCCGCGAGGTCATCATGCTGCCTGTCGTGGAGCGCAGTGTGACCATTGCGGTTGTTGCCACACGCGAGCTGGTTATCAAGGACTTTGCGCTCGAGCCCAACGAAGACAAGATGCGCAAGTCGGCACACTTTATGGCCCAGAGCCTCGCCGGCAGCCTGGCGTCCGTGTCTTCTCGCGAGCCTCTGCGCATGGCCATGAACGCCAACCTGCGCAACCTGCTGATCCAGAATGGATTCACCGAGCAGACCGTCCCGGAACAGGTCGTGTATATTATCGTTTCTGACAACCTGGACCTCGCCTGCTCGGTCATGGAAAAGGCCGCGGCTGAAAAGGCCATCCCAGAGATTGACGACAGCCTGGCACCTGCATACGTCAACCGTCGCAAGCACCGCGAGCGCACCGGCCAGCCATACTTTGACATTGCAGTGTACTCGTCGTCGCGATACCCATCCATTCTGCCCGAAAGTCTGCGTCTTCGCACAGGCGGCCTGTCGCTCTCGCAGATGCGTGTGTACGAGGACTTTTTGCATATCCCGCACTCGATCGATCGCCAGGCACGTCTTCCCGCGGCTCCTGCTCGCGGCGAACCGCACATGCCGTTCAACATGGGCGGCAACGGTGTCGTGGCTATGGGCATGGAAGAGGTTGTGCCGGCCCCCTCGCCGCAGCAGATCATTGAAAAGTTTAGCCAGCTCATCACCGAGCTCGACAAGCAGCTGGCGGAGAATGCCAGCATCGCCTTTGTCGAGCTGCCCGCACAGCACGTTGTCCACACGCTCATGGTTCAGATCCCGCTGCTCCTCACGCAGCTGCCGTCTGTCGACGACTTTGCACTCGTGTTTTCCCAAAAGGTCGTGCAGCTGCTGTACAAGAGCACGTCGCACATTGCTCGGACTGTCTATGCGATCACACTCAAGCGCTTCTGCGAGGCTTCCAAGCCGCTTCTGAAGGAGCTGAAGGAGTGGTTCCTCTACCACGATGACGAGGTTCGTCCGTGGCATTCATCTTCTTGCTGACGGATCGTCGGGACCGTTGTCTGACCCTTGTCCTGCCGTCACTTGTCTCTTGCTGAATCGCGAATGCCAGCGCAAGTATGATACCGCCGTGACGGTCGTTCTCCTCGAGAACGAGTTCCTGTCCATTTCCGAGGTCGACATGCAGCTGGCAAGACAGATCGAGACAGCACGTCCGTTTGTGATTGACTTTTCAACGGCGTTTTTGTCGGCGCTGTTCTTTGAGAACAAAAAGTTCTACTATACAGACGCTCTGTTCACGATCCAGGCGCTCAAGAAGCTCCAAGCAGCGGGCAAGTCCACCGCAAGGTACTGCTAGCGTGCATTTTTCTTGGCATGAATCCATTCGTTTGGCACCATGCCCACTGACATTCGACGGCGTTGCAGTGTGGACAGGCTTCTCGAGGATGTGTCGCAGATGTCGTCCATTGTCGCGGTCAAGAACATGATTGGCAACGAGCCCGCAGACAAGAATGTGCTTCGCGAGCAGCTTGGCACGGTGTTCCAGGAATGGGTTAACATCTACTACCACCCTTCGTCCAACGAAGAAACGCACAAGGCCTTTGTGGACCAGCTGCAGACGATCCTGAAGGCCGACGCGATCTCGCCGCTCTTCTTCCGCGTCTGCACAGAGATCAGCATCGATTCGCATCAAGCCATCATCAAGAGCGGGGCTGGCGCATCCGTTCGGGCATATCACGCTGTTGACGCATTTGCGCGTCTCATTGTGCTGCTCGTGTCGCAACACACGGATCCGTCCGGTGCGGACCACAATCTCTCGCGTCTCAACCTCACCACAAAGATCCTGTCGATCACCGTGCTTGTGCTGGTGCACGCTCACGAGCAGGGACAGGGCCGCTTCAACCAACGGCCGTTCTACCGTCTGTTCTCAAGCCTCCTCAACGACCTGCATGCATACGAGGCCCAATTGCAGCCCATCTACATCCAGATCCTGTCGGCCATCAGCAACACGTTCCTGACACTGCAGCCCACGTTCCTGCCTGGCTTCACGTTTGCCTGGCTGCAGCTGATTGCACACCGCTACTTTATGCCGCGTCTGCTCATGTCTGAGAACCAAAAGGTCGGTCTTGGCTGCCGGGTTGCATTGCAGCCGCACAAGCTTGCAGTTGCCAGCTGTCTAACCAGATCCGTTCTGGCACTGCCGCAATGCAACAGTTTTGGCCGTTCTTCCAGCGCCTGCTTGTGGACTTGTTCCGCTTCCTTGGGCCGTTCTTGCGCCACGGCCATTTGGCAGAGTCGACGCGTCTGCTCTACCGCGGTAGCCTGCGCATCATGCTGGTGCTTCTGCACGACTTCCCCGAGTTCCTCTGCGACTACCACTTTAGCCTCGTGGACGTCATCCCGCACACGTGCATCCAGCTGCGCAACCTGATTCTGAGCGCATTCCCTCGGAACATGCGTCTGCCGGATCCCTTCACGCCCAACCTCAAGGTCGAGCTGCTGCCAGAGATCAACCAGTCGCCGCGTGTTCTGTCCGACTACACATCGAGCTTGATGGTCAACAACTTCAAGCACGACGTCGACACATACCTCAAGACGCGTGGGCCAGTCTCGTTCCTGACTGACCTGCGGAGCCGTCTGCTGCTGGATCCGGCACAGAAGCCGAGCGTGGGTTCGTCAAAGTACAACGTGCCCATGATCAACGCTCTGGTGCTTTATGTCGGCGTGCAGGCGATTGCGCAGGCACAGCACAAGCAGCAGCTCCAGGGCAGCTCGTCCATCACGCACAGCCCGCCAATGGACCTGTTCCAGCAGCTTGTCGTCGATCTTGACTTGGAAGGACGGTATCTGTTCCTCAGCGCAATTGCCAACCAGTTGCGGTATCCCAACAGCCACACGCACTACTTTAGCTGTGTGCTGTTGTACCTCTTTGCCGAGGCCAGCCAGGAGGTTATTCAAGAGCAGATCACGAGGTGAGTCGCGTCCTTGTTGTCTGATTGTATGCGGCCACCGGCTATGCTCGAAACTGACATGCGATTGGACAGAGTGCTTATCGAGCGTCTGATTGTCAACCGGCCGCATCCGTATGGCCTGCTCATCACGTTCATTGAGCTCATCCGCAACCCGCACTACAACTTCTGGGAGCACTCGAGCTTCATCAGCGGCGCACCAGAGATTGAGCGACTGTTCCAGAACGCAGCCAAGTCGATCAACAACTCCATGGCACGCGCACCGCAATAGCACGCCGATAGTAGATGCTGCATATCTGCGCGCCTATCAGCTGTTTTCTTTCTGTTCTCCACCCATCCTCTGTTGCCTGTTTCTCTTCTTCACTTTCTTTACTTTTACTCTCTTCTGGTGATGCCAATCTTGCACGATGAACGAATGAATGTTCACAAGACAACTGCACAGCTGCAATTACAGGATGTTTGCTTGTTGCCGATCTAGCGTCGGAACACGTCTTGCATCGCCAGGCGGCTCTTGTACGAGGCCCACATGCCCAGCGATGATGTGAATGTTGCATGATGCCTGTCCACCACCACCAGCCCGCCGCCACCGTTTCCAGCCCCACCAGCGAGCAATCCCATGCCCATTCCCATGCCCATTCCCAAGCCCATGCCCATGCCCAGACCGAGGCCAAGCCCCATGCCCAAGCCCAAACCGCCAGCCGCCGGACCAGCCGCCGGACCAGCCGACCCAAGCCCCAATGCTCCACTCGACAGTCCTCCTGTAATGCTTGTCGGCCAGTACGCGCTTACACCGGCGAGAACTCTTGCCACCTCTTCCTCTGGGTTGACTATCTCGTCTGCCGCTGCCGCCGTCGCGGCTGCTGCACCGGGAGCCAGCGCGTTCTTCGGCACATTCTTGGCCGTACCCACGATCCCCTTTCCATCTGTCACGGATATCAGTCGTGAGTCCGTCCGTCCGTCCGTCCGTCAGTCAGTCAGCCACCCAGTCGGTCATTCCCCAGTCCCGCCACGCGCGCGTCTCCTGCACGACACACTGGCCGAGAAACGCCATGGCAACGCGGTCATACCTCGTGTTGAGCGTGCAATCATGGCTTTGGCTTGGTACTCCTGGATGAGCGTGTCGTAGTTGTGCGTGCGGCCCACAACGGCGCGTTTGGATGACATGGAGTGGATCTTGCACGTGATGGAGCGGGCACAAGGCGGGTTGCCGTCTTGCTGGACACCGCACTGCAGGTCGAGGTTGATTGGGCCGCCTGATGGGAATGCAGCATCATTGCATCAGTCGCAGTAGTAGTAGAGGGGGACACGACGATGGGATGGAGCGAGATGCGCTCGAGTGAGATGGATACAGTGCAGCCCGGCTTACCCTTGACACGCTTGGCTGGATTGGTTTGGTCGTGTTTCGGTGTGCGGGACGGTGTGCCTGGTGGGCAGACGCGTAGTCGTCAGCCAGCCATGCGTGCTGTTGAACAGCATGAAGCAGCATACCGCCAGCATCGAGATCGCCGTGTCCGCTGGGCTGCGGCGTGGCAGATCTGGCTGTTGCTGGCCCGCCGATGATGATGATGGCCATGGCGTGGCAGACGCAGCTGCTACAGATCCGGTCGGTGCAGATGCAGATGCCGTCGCTGCGGCAGATGTGCGCTGCTGGCCAGATGGCTTGCCAGACGACATCAACGACGTGGATGCACCCGATGCCAGTGGAGTCGGCGTCGACGACGACGACGATGGCGCTCCCTTGCGTTTCTTGTTGTTGGCTGCTGACGACGAGGATGACGACTTTGCCTTGATGCCGCCCTTGATGCCCGAGAGCGACGATCGCTGCCGACAGGTCTCTGCGATGGATCGCCAGTCAGCCGCACGTCGACACAGACCAGGCAGGCACATGCAGGAGAAGGGAGCCACCGCGCCAACCATGGCGAGCAACGGACCAAAGTGACGAGCAAAGCCGCTCTGGAGGACCGGCCTCGAGCAGGCGCTGCAGTTGACAATGACGACTTCTTCTTTGACGGGGATGCCAAAAGCGCCTGATGCCTGCGGCTCGCTGGGCAGGTCTGAACGCACGCCATCCATCCATCCATCCACATCCGGCATGTTGCCACGGGCAAGACAGGAGGCGGCGCATACGTGGACAGGGTCAGCCAACAGCAGCTGAACCAGCTCACAGGCGAGACGGCCCTGTGGCGGCAGCCAAGAGACCGCCTCGGAAAAGCACTGCCGGAGGCACTGTGTGCGCACCCGCCAGCGTACCATCTGTGAAGCCCAATGTGCTTCGATATGCCGACCACGTCAGATGCTCCTTTCCCTTGATGCCCGTCATCTCCAATCGACACTTTTGTCGGTAATCCGGTATATATTTTCAGACAAAACGAAAGGTATCGACCGATATGGCGTCTTAACCGGCCAGCAGTGTCATGATCGTTAGCGTGCGTGCCACCACCGACGAGAGGCTCAGCATGCCGCGCCAGGGAGAGACCGCCACACGTACAGTTGGACTTGGCTCCGTCCTGCGTGGCGACTGGCCGCAGAATAAACGTCTGTGAAAACACTTTGGCTCGCTGCTCGTTGGCGTACTTGACGTTGCCTGCAAGCCGGATCAGCAACCCCATGGATCGATCGTGCATGACTATCTGCATGCATGCACGCATGAATGCTACTGACCAGAGACGACCACCAGCAAGTCGCTTTCGCCGTGGCCGACCAGCGGCTGGCAATCGTACGAGATGATGTCATGGTCTGTCCATGGAAACGACTCAACATGCTGATCTGGACATGGACAGACAGTCGGGCATGGATTGACAGGCAGACGGACAACGCACCTGTGATGGGAAAGTCAAGGTATCGCTTCTCGATCTCCTGGATGCCAGCCAGCGGGTTGCCGTTCCACAGCAGCACAGCCGATGCGTCGTAGAGTTGTCCGATCCGGTGCCGTTGGCGGTCGAACGTCGAGTAGAAGGTGGAGACGAACAGGTCTGCCGCTCGAGACGAAACGTCCAGAAGCTGTCCGGGGTGGATGCTGGCAGGTAAGCAACCGGCCGAGAAAGCATGGGTGGCAGTGTATGCCTGGTGCTTGCTGCGCAGTGCCAGGCCCGGCACGGCACTCGGGCCAAGTGTCCACGAGCTGTTCAACCAAGACACACCTGCGACTGCATGGCTGGCAGACAAGCAACAGATCTTCAGACTGTGGGCAAGTGTGAATGTGACGGAATGGATCGACGGTGATATTGAAGAGCAGGCAGCAAGACAGGCACAACAAGAGCCGGTTGAAGCAGAGCACACCAGCCACATTCCAGACAAGAGCACACCGCTTGTTCGCATTGCAGACATGGGTGCTGTCGAGACGGGTGAGGCTGTTGTAGGGTGATGCTGGCTGTGCTCGTGCTCAAAAGGCTGCTGCTGATACTGGCACTGCTGCTGACGGGACCGACAAGATTGGTGGCGGCCAGAGGAGGGTCCACGACGGCTTATGCGTCGGGGTTCTTGGCACGCACTTCGGCGTACGGGCCAAGGTGGGGGTTGAGCTTGTTCTCGATCGACCACTTCTCGGTAGCCTCCCGCCACTCCTTGGTCATGGTCGACGGCTGGATCTTGGCTGTTGATGGGTTGCCATGGCGAGTGTCAGATCCAAGATGTTGCACAACCAAGAGCGCCGAGCTGCCCATATACATGCAGGACATTGCAGGGCAGACGTACTCTTCTCCCAGTAGGTCCAGAGGGCAAGCGACACGACAGAGATGCCGGCAATCCAGCTGGCAACCTTGGTGCGGAGCACGGGGTCCGAGGGGGTGCGGGCGCCGTACGAGCCGTAGGCAATGTAGTAGGCTGTTTGTTGCATGAGATGCCGTGCAAGATGCCGTTGTTGTGGTTATCGCAGCAGCAGTTGAGGTGGCCGCAGTGGCAGCCAGCCGTATCGAGTGCGAGCAAACGAGCGGCGTGTTGCGCTGTCAGTCAGTGTTGCGTCATGGACAGCCGGCGAGCGAGCAAAGAGAGCGGCCGCCGTGTAGGCGTGGGCGGGCGGCTTGGGGCGGTCTGCTGCCGAGTGCGTGGGCTGAGAGGTGCCTGCGCACGGCCGGCCAGACAGGCTGCCAGGCAGCTGCCAGCTCGCCGCACCCGTGCCGCTCGTCTCCCCGCCGCCGCCCCTCGCACCCCCACACAGGCGGTCTGGCACCATCGTCTGAGCATCAAGCGACTCACCCGCACGCTTCTGCTCGAGCGTCATGGCCTTCCAGTCACCCTTCTGTGCCTCGGCGAGGTAGTCGGCAATGGCGCCCTGCTCGGCCTCGGGGAGCTTGGACCAGCGGGTCTCGAGCTGTGTGAGGGCAGCGTTGGACACAGCCGGGACGGTCGAGGCAAAACGGTGCTGCTGCTGCACAACGGCACGGCGCAGGGTGGAGCGAACTGGTGCGAGCATCGGCTGTCAAGAGGAATGGCGAGCCCAGGCATAGCGGCGCAACCAAGGAGGTAAGTGCAGCATATCGGAGCACGGCCCTAGAGAGTCAGCAGGCTGCATGGACGGCCAGTGAACGGCACACAGCCAGGCGCATGCCACATACATGTTTGTGACGTGTGCGGTCTTTAGCGAGGGGTGGGCAATAGGGCGAGGGAATGCCGGCAAACCGCCGGCAAATGGCCCGACATTCAAACAATTACCAAGCGATTTGGAATTGGATTCAACCCGAGAGGCGACGAATGCAAGCCAGCACATCACACGATGGAAGGTTCGAGTCAGCAACAAGCATGCGACGACAGGCGGGCGAGGCACATCCAACAAGCATCTCACCTTCTATTGAAGTGACCCGTTAGGTCGATCGGGAGGTGCCCCGATTCAAAGTGTTGGTGGTTGTGCTGGAAGTCAGAGCACGTGGAGTGTCTGTGGAGGACACTGCTGCGATGCTGTTGACAGGCTGACCGGCTGGCGTGTGCGTCAAGTAGAGCGGCCGGTGTCCAAAGAGTAGATGTCCCTGTGCGACCATCCCGATGTTGGTGGCTCCAAGCACGTCGCGGTGGTAGACAGTCTCGCAGTCTGTGCACTCGTAGCGTCGCAGGTTGGTGTGGTTCTCGTATGGGATCCGCTGCTTGCACTGCGGGCACATCTGGCTGGTCAGGTTCTCGTTGCAGCGGTAGATCTGTGTGTGTGTGTGCATGATCGTGTGGTCAGTTGGTGCACAGATGGATAGATGGATGGATGGACAGCGTGGCATCAGACGCACATAGGCATATCCAGACGACCGCAGATGCCTGATGAGAAACTTCTCAAACACTGCATGCCGGCCACCTTGGCCTGTAAAGTCGATGCCAAATGCCCACACAACGGGAATGTCCTTCTCTGTTGGCTCGTCACAGCGGCCTTGAGACGCAGCAGATGCGCGCTTGCCAGTGGTCGATCCTGCCAGCTTCATGATGCTCTCAAGAGCGTTTCCGCGATCAGACGTGCGGTTGCTGCGCTTGGTGAACCGCTTGGCTTTGACCTTCTGTGGAATGCCATGTCATGCCATGCCATGCAGTGTGATCAGCAGGCAATCAAGCAGCATGGCGGTCATGTCAATGGGCATTCAGAAACAGAGAAAACGTACCCGTGCATTGAGGAATGGCGTGCAGTACGCATGGCAGCGCAGATCCCAAAAGGCTCTCTCGCCTGCTGTGGCGTTTGGATCGGCATGCTTTGCTGTCTTGAATGCAATAACCTCGTGGACGTCGGTTGCCTTAGCATATCGATTGTTGAACCTGGCACAAGAGACAGGCACTGTGAGTTGATCTGGTCAAGAGTGGCACAGAGTCATTGCATACATACCATCGCAGAAAGATGCCCTCGGCATGTGCCATGCCAGAGGAGAGCACGTAGTTGGACTCCATCGTGTATGTCTCCTCCTTGACATTGACTAGCATGCTGGACGCGCCAAACAGGTACCTTTCGCCCCAATCAAAGCTGACAATGCGAACAGTCCATAGTCCTTGTCGGCGAGCAGCTTGTTGGCATCAGCAACATTGGGCAGTCGCTGGGATGCATTAAAGTTGCGCTGAGCCTGCCATGCCATGGAATGAGTGAGGGATGTGCAATGCATGTGCACCAATGCGCGAGGTTGGCATGCAAGTGGCTTACAGGATTGGGTGCTTTTGGCTTGGTGGCTGACGGGTTGGCTGGATCGGCGGCTGTGGATGGCATGTCAGTTGGTGTGGACAACAAGTGTGCGTCTGGATTGGCACAGCAACTCACATGTGCCGTCCATGTGGTCAGGCTCAATAAATTGACCATTCAAGGCATTAAGGATGCCAACAGCAGCATCAGCAAGACTGGGCTGCTGGGCTGGAGACGCCGCGTTGGGACCTGCAGATCAAGGCGGCAGTCAGAATCAATGCGTGCACCACAGCATCCAAGCATGGCACATACTGCGAGGCGACTCTGGACGGTCTGTGCGGCAGTCCAGTGCCAGCTGATAGACCGTGTATCCATCCGTCATGATGCTGCCTTGTCTGATCACTTGCTTTGAAGCCACCAGAGGCTGAGAATCAACTGCAGCCTCATCACCTTCAGCCTGTGTTGGAAGGCGTCGATTCTTGGGGCGGAGGCCGGGCAGGAGGATGTCGAGGATGACCAGCTCCTTGCTATTGCTGAAGGCCCTTTGGATGTCGTTGTTAGTCGACTCGAGAGTCAACGTGCCATCTTTGTAGTTTTGGATAAAAGTGGAGTGTCAGCATCAAATAGCATTGACGTGGCATAGACACATGCAACTTACCAACTGCGGCCAGGAGCTCCTCTCGCAATGCCTGGAGGACAGGATCGCGCTTGCCCTGGATGCGATCCCTTTGCTGCCCCACCACCGCCCAAAAGAGCGTGGCCTCGGTGATGAGGACAAAAGGATCGCGGCTTGCTGGTTGCGGGCAGAGCTTCATCACCGAAGTGCCAGCGAGCTTGAGGAGTTGGTAGAACCGTCCAACGTCCGATGTTGACATGCTGCGCACAATCGCCTGAATCGGATGCAGCTCTTGCGGGATCTCGATGGCGTCCCCGTCCTGTGCGGCTGGTGGTGTGGCCTGCATGGCATCTGTGGCAACAGGGGCAGTAGTCTCGTCCCTTTGCCTCTTGGATGCACTGCCATCAGTGGCCAGCAGAAGCTGTGACACAGTCCGCTTGAGAGTTGGGGCGGGAGGAGCGACATCCTGAGTGGCGTCCTGAGCGGCGTCCATGGTGATGTCCTCGATGGCCGGCAATGGGGCGTCCTGAGCAGCGTCCTGAGTGGAGGCACGCCTGGCAACCTTGGTGGTCTTGAGCGGCTTGAATATGGCATCGACCCACGCTGCAATCTGCTCGGAGTCACAGCAGGCATTGCTCTCTGGGCTGCGACCAATGCAAGCTTTGACCGGTTCTCGATGAAGTGCTTGGCGAGTGTGGCGCTCACCTCCCTCGCCAAGTTGTCAAATATGTCGCCGCTTGCGGTCAGCAGGGTGTTGACAAGCCGATAGGGCACAGCTGCCTGCTGTGCATCAGCCCGTTGTGCGTTGTCTGGGTGTGAGCTCGACCACCATCTGGTCGGATGCCGCGCGCCTGCCTTCCACTCGGCCTTCCGCGCGTCGTTCTTGGTTGTGCCCTTCTGCCGCGCGTTGTTCTTGGTCGCGTTGGCTCTCTTGGTCGCATTGGCCTGCAACGTGCTCGGCGTCCAGCAACGATGGATCATGAGCTGGGCGATGGTCACAAGCCAAGCATTGAGCTGGAGCATGGTGGACTGCGGCTGCTCCATCCCGCTTCCAGTCAACACATACGACACGTGCCGGAAGAGGGATGCCATGGACGACTCATCCGTCGTGATGATCGAGAGAATGTCATCTGGTGTTGGCACTGCCAGTGCTGGTGCTGCCAGTGCTGCTGCTGCTGGCTGCTCAGGCTTGCCGTGATCATCGGGCACAGCTGGCTGGGGTGCAACTTGTTGATCGTCGGGCTGCTTGGCGGTGTCATGCTCGGGCGACTCAGGCGACTCGAATGTACAGCACTCGAGTGTTGTACCCTTCGCCAGTTTCACTGGGTGCCCAAAGCAACGTTCCTTGCTTGTGTGGTTGTATTGACTCCGTCCGTACATGGCCCGCGCAGTGATGCCCTCGCGAAGCGTGAATCGGCCAGACAGGAGCTCCGCTTTCGTGACAGCGCCGAGGCCCTTGATGATGTCCTTGTCGCCGAGGTCGTCGAGTCGCTTGAAGTCGACATCCAGGAAGCAGTACCGCGTTGTCTGGCCATCAAGCCAGCCGTAGACATGGTACTTGTGCGGTAGGGGTGCGTCTTGGTCCAGCTCAAGCAGCTCTTCGAGGATGGCGCCGATGATGACGAGGCCGGCATGTCGCGCACCGACGGTAAACGAGTGCACCCTTGTGACGACGTCCTGGGAGAGCAGAGGACGCGTCCAATCTGCCAATGACCTGATGGCATGAACGCCAAAGATCGGGGCACTCTGCGGGCCACTGGACAGCATGTCCTGAGCACCATGCCAGCCAACATGTCAGTAAATGCAAAGTCATACATGCATGTAGACAGGCAGAATGGTGATCCTAAATCGTACCTCCAGCTCCACTCTCATGCTACGATGGTCGGGTGCGTCTGCAGCGGGTGGATCAGGTGCGTCGGTGGTGGGATGGTCGGGTGCATCCGCGGCTGGCTGTTGATCATTGCCGCTGGTGACTGTAGCAGGCTGTTGATTGTCGCTGGCGGTGGCCGCAGGGAGCGTCATGGGTGCCCCTGAGAAGAGGCGTCCCCCATTTCTGTCAACCCGACGTTGTGTCACTCGTGCTCCAGCTTTGCGTCTGCAAACCCCACAGATGTCAGCAAGCATGCCCAAGGCACATGGCACAGTGTACAACACGTACGTCTGCTTCTTTTTGCTCCCTGGTTTCTTCCGGCGGTCTTGCCGGCGTGCACTCTCCTTGTTCCTGTCGATGGCCTTGTCTGCCGCGGCCTTGGCAGCTTGCTTTTCGCGCTTCTGCTTGTTCGCAGCCTCCTGTTGCTTGGTGATTCGGCGTCGCGCCTGTAGAGGTTGGATGCATGATCAGCAATGCATTCCAAGTGCACACAATGCACACGCAAGCAGCAATGGAACACCAGAACTGACCGTCGTCCGGATGTCTGCATCTTGATTGAGATACAAGATCTTGCGGTCTGC
The DNA here is from genome assembly GCA_025526915.1 of Entophlyctis helioformis. Lineage (NCBI taxonomy): Eukaryota > Fungi > Chytridiomycota > Chytridiomycetes > Chytridiales > Chytriomycetaceae > Entophlyctis > Entophlyctis helioformis. The sequence goes on along the minus strand of JAHLKH010000125.1, from coordinate 44,567 downwards.
TTGATCAGCCTGGCTGTCGGCGGATGGCGGTTCTTGCTCGGGCAGCTTGGGCACTTGAGCCTCCTGTCAAGTGGAGCAATGAGTGATCGTGCCAAGTCATGGCATGCACACACAGCCAGTGAAGATGAAGACGCACCGTGGCTTGCTTGATGATGGACTCTAGCAAGTCGATGGCCGCTTTCAGCTGCTCGCGGTGTGTCACTGGTTGGCCATCCGTGAGGCTTCTCAGTTTGTTCAGCCTGTCCACGGCCTTGTTGCAGATGTCGGCAGCGGTCAATGGGGAACCGCCTCGGGTGATGGCCTTGCCTTGATGCTTGACTTGCTGCGTGGCTTGCTGTGGGTCTTTCTGTGAGTCCTTCTGCGCATCTGTTTCTGGAATAGCAACGTTCAGCAAAGAAGGTGCTGTCAGTAACGAGTTGGCATGATCCCAATGCAAGCAGTACGTACGCGGTGTCGATAGGTGGCGGTGTGGTTTGCATGGACGATTGACAATCTTGCCCAACTGCTTCTTCATCCTTTCGGCAGCGCCCTGTACAATGAGCAGTGGATTGAGTTTGACACGTCCAGGCAAGGAGTGCACATGCATCAGAGACATGCAGCAACTTACATGTCCATCCCAAACAGCCTGATCGACTGGCTCGAGCGTCGCGCGTACTGTCGCTGCTTGAGACTGCTCGTGGACAATCTGTAACAGTTTCGAGCTCGCCGACCTGCTGATCTCGGCCAGAAGATCACGGGCAGCAACACTGTCTGGCATGCCAGCGAGGCGATCTGCCGCGTGCTTGAGGACACCGTCGAGAGCAATTGGGCAGTTCTTGATCTGTCCAAAGTTGCATCCATCTCCCTCGTGTTGAGAATGTCGATGCCAAGCCGTTCAACGTCCTCCAGAGTCAGATGTACGGCGATCGAGTTGGGGTTGTGTTTCTGCGACTTGGGGTGAACAAGAACGCAGCCGTCATGCAGCTGGCATCTGCATCACGATCCAACAATGACATCAAAATAGGAGCATAAGTCAGTAATGTGAGAACCTGCAGAGATCACATGCATACATACCGTTCTTGGGGCGTGGTGGTCGTGTTGGCAGCCTGGCTGCTGTCATTTCCACGTAGCAATGGATGGTCAGTATGGTGCTATGCATCCAAATGCATCTACAATGCAGTGTCCTCGAACGGTCAAGCAAAGACTTGCCTCGGCACTGGCGCGGTGGATTGACTGCTGTCGCCAGTCTGGGCGACGACCATGTTGGCGAAAGCCCCGGATTCCTCGTGAAGGATGAAAACGGCAAAGGCGTTCAGGAAAGTTTTGGCAAGAGCCACGCCTCCAACCTTCAGCAGGTCGTTGTAGTACGCGAATCCGACAGTGTACGCGAAATCCATGGCCTCCGTAGGATCTTGAAGGAGCGCACAGAAGTCGGCCGGGTTGTTGAAGCCGCGCTTCTTTGCCGCGGCGTCAAACTGCTTGTTAACGAACTTGACGGCAGCAGCAATGCCTGCAAGATGATGTGAGTGGCAACGCGAGTTAGTCAACACCACAGGATCGATGACAACACAGAGCATGAAGCCAGGAATCGCACATACCTCGCCCGTAACAATCGTGATAGTCGTTTTTTGCAAGGGCGGCGACCAGTTGGCAAGCGCCTGGGAAATTGCGCAATCCCAGGGCGGCTGCAATGGTCGCAATGCCCTGGTGATTGTATGTGTGGATGTTGGTGGCGCGGCCGCGGTACATGCGTGTCGTGATCACAGGACAACGTCCGGCGCAGTGGAAAATGACGTCCGAGTCGTTGGCGATCACCGCCATGGGAATGTCGCTGTTGTGAGATGCAGATTGTCAGCCATCAATCACAACAGACGGATGTCATGGCTATCTGTACCTTGGCTGGCTTGCATACTCGGCAGCGTCGCGTGCAATGCAAACGTCGGCCTCGTGGGCACACCAACAGACCCTATGCGGGGAAGTGGGTCCAAGCAGCATCTTGAGAGCCTCGGCAATGTGGCCCTTATGGTCGCGTGTCAACGTGAATGAATGGAGGAGGGCTTGCAGCTCTTTTCTGCAACATCGACTGTTAGTTAGGATCGCATCATGCAACACAAAGCAGGGAACTTGCATTTCTAGCTGTCTAAACCCTTGATTGGTTGCACGTTTGGCAAAGAACTGCTGGACCTTGGCCGCTGCGCGCAAGACGCTCAAGGCGCGGCTGGTATGCGCCTGCTGCTTGATGCCAGAGTCGCCGTGCTGGCCGTCGACGTGGAAGATGATGACCCGGCCGTCGCCGACCGACTTGAGGAATGCCTCAAGGATGGGTGCGACGATCTCCAGCCACTCACCAATGGACGATGGCGGCTGAAGTGCGGCTGCTGCCGCGAGCTGAGGGTAGAACACACTCAGCACATCAACAAGGACGATGATGATGCTGGGTGCGGCTGGCTGATGAGGCTGGTGCTGTTGATGAGGTGCGGCTGGTTGATGAGGCTGGTGCTGTTGATGAGGTGGCTGGTGGGCGGGGTGAGGCTGGTGGTTGATGAGGCTGGTGCGGCTGGGTGGCTCCGAATGCCACGTCCAATGCGCCGGACACCTTGTCGTCGGGGGGTATTGCGACGCTGCAATACCCCTTCTTGGATACTTGGCCGAACCCGGTGATTCCCATGCTGTGTCAAGGCGAGTGGCGGTGGCGTCAGCATGTGGCAGTGAAGAGTGTGTCTGCAAGAAAACACGCGGCAAGAAAGCACGTGGCAGCGGCGAAACAGAATGGGCGGCAGCAGCGAAACAGAATGGGCGGCAGCGGCGAAACAGAGCGTGCGGCAGGGGGACTTACAGTCTTGGGCAGGCGGTAGTTGTGGGCTGGTTGTCTTGGGAGGCGGTAGTTGTGGACTGATGAGGTCTTGGGCTGTGAAGAGCGTGGCAGGCAGGGGCATAGAACAGCGTGACGGTCAGTACCAGCAAGCACTTCTACTTCCAGCAGTGCATCGGTGCAGCCTGCCGTCTGCCGCTCAGTTGCGCCTGCATGCACACGTCCCTCTCCACCAACACACACACGCCCACACACACACACACCACACCACACACGCCACGCACACGCACACGCACACGCAAGCACACGCAGGCACACAGAAACACAGGCACACCTGTCAGCGGCCGTGGTGGTGCGAAGTGCAATGAGGTTTGTCGGATGGGTGGAAAACAGAACGCCCATATCCATATTATGGCACCATCAGATCCACCTGCCAGTGGCAGCTTGGCCCATTTTTCGCCAGCTTGTCGGTCGGCCTTTGTTCGCCCGCTTCCCGATTGGCCCGTCGGAACCATCCGCCCATCATCTGCCTTGTGTTGTCGCCCGTGTTGTGCTTGCTGTTGATGGCGCGCATTTGGGCAAGTGCCGCGACACAATCTGGGCTCGACCAATCACAGCAATCCCACCACCAGTGGCAGTGGTGCTCTGGCGACAGAGTTGGAATGGACAAGCAACAGCCACCACATGCCGCCGTGCACCAGCAGGACGACATGGACGCAGCAGCCACCACAGAGCCAGCTCCCAGTCAAGCAGACCCACAGGCCATCGACCCAACAGGGAAGTTTCTGGACAACAGCTTGTGCTTCCACTGCGACAATGGTTCATTCGAAAGCATGACACTGGAGGACGAGAAGAACCAAATACATTCGCTGCTGCCACTCATCAAGCTCACAGATGGCCCGCGTAAAGGCGTCATATGCATCCAGCCGTCTCGACTCCCCTTGGTTCTGACAAGCTTTGTGCCAAGACGACTTAACAACAACGTCCATGCTCTTGCCATCAAGGTGAAACTTGGCGGCCGTGAAGTATAGGTGGTGCTTCTCAAAGACATTGACAAGCTTCTCGTCAAGCTCCCATGCCTCGTAGATCCCAGCAATCCTGACATCGTGATGCATGGCATTGCATCCTGATCCCTTGTTCAAGGACAGCGTCCTCCAACTCCTTGAGCACTATGCAAAGTACCGCGATCATCACAAGGTAAGTCTGATCACCCACAACGCACAATAAGCAGGGCAATCACTCCAAACCTCACACGGCAGTTTGCCGAGACGAGTGTCTTTGCAGCAGCCAACAACCAGAATCTGGGCATGCTTGCGACACTTGATCCAGATGTAGAGTTTGCAGTCCCAGAAGGAGCTACCTTTACGCACCTGCATGGTCGCGCGCTTACGTCCTATCCCGTGGAGCAAGTAAGCTTACAAGCATGCAGACAACACACTCTCCTTGACGATCAGCACTAACCATTGCATGGGACACAGCTGTTTAACGCATGGCGAGACAGTTTACGACGGACTGGAAAGGGCCGGAATGACAAGTCAGACCTGGAAGAGTTCATGTCAGTCGCGCGACAGATGCAACTCATCTTCAAGATCAGGTCGATGGACGTCAAGCAGCACGGATTCCTTGTTGAGCCATCATTCAAATGCCGGTAGGATACTCTCATAGGATGTGTATGCACTGATCGCACAGCAGACTAACTGCACAAACAGCACATACCCATCCTACGACAGATCATACAACATCTTTGTATGGGGATCCATCAGCAATCCCGTCTGGAAAGAGTATGCTGTCTACACAAAGGCAGCCAGGAGAGGTTGGCATGTGTGAGCAGGATTGCTGTGTGTATCGCCTCGACAGTTCTCAAAGTCAGATCAAGCCAAGCGCGATGCCTTACAGCAGCTTGATGATACGCGGCAGCTCAACAATACGCCGAGTGATCCATCCATGTCCTTGTTGGTGAGCTCGACTGCCTCTTGTGCGATGGCTGTCAACAGTTGCGACTCTGTTGACACTGTGTGCCTTGACTATCTTGACGACGACAAGTACCTTGTGGACGAGCATGGACAGCCAGCCGTTGCTGTAGCTGCCACACCAACAGCCAGCCGCCAAAGAGCGTCAAGCAAGCGGAAGAGAGCAGCAGCTGATGCCAGTGCGTCTGTGCCGGCTGTGACACCGGCCGTTCGGACATTGCAGCAGGCCGCCCCAGCAGCACACACAAGTGCGCCAACTGGATGCAGAGGGACAGCAGCCGCAACAGGCAGTGGCAGACAGTCCTTCGTGACACTACCAACACGCAACCAACTGCTGCCCCTTGGACAGGCTCGGCAGTCCACAAGCAAGCGCCAAAGCGACCACGACTTGAGAAGGCATCGGCTGCAGGCTGCTCAGAGTGACTGGGAATCTGGACAAGAATATGAAATTGGATTCAAAAAGTCTGAAAATTGGATGCCAAATTGAACAAAATTCGAGGCAAACCAGCCGACCAATCAGGTGCCGGCACAGGGTGCTCTACGGGGAAACACAGAATTGCCTGCCCCTCATCGTTCGCTCAACAAAAAGTCTGTTGGATCACGTGATAGAGCACGTGACTTGCTGTTGGCGTCGACCGCTTCTGCAACACCTGCCCACAAGCCAAACCGTCCACTCGCTGCATCTCTGCACGCGGCGATGGAATGGCTGGCAGACACCTCCCAAAGTCGCGCGTTCCAGCCACCTTGCCAATGCAGCATTGCTTCAAGAACAGCAACAAGATTCGCTCTAATCGATGCATTTTAGAGGTTGGGTCAATGCCACGCCCTTGTCGTCGGTCATTCGTCCAGAGCAGTCTATCATCGCCTGTGTGCAATCTTCCACCAAAGAACAAAGATCATGATCACAACCATGACGAGCAGCACGGCTATGCAATATTTGGCCGGCGTTGTGCTTTGATATGTCGATGCCTGGAATCCCGCCGCAAGCAGGTCAGTACGGCACGCTGCCCAAAACAAGAGCGACGCGCACTTGCCTTGACAAGCTCCTTGTGCGCATCTTCGAGCGCAATATTGGTCTGCTCCACATTGTAGTCAATGCGGTCGAGCACGGTGCCTTGGTCAATCACCATGGTGTTGAGGTCCTTGAAGACTTCCGCCAGACCAAGGATGGACTTTGCAATCTCATTAATCTCTCGCTCACGCTCCGATATCGCCCGCTCATTGTTGATGACGGTCGCAAGCTGCGCGTCTGTGAATACGGCATCAAGATCCTCCTCGTCTGGACTTTCAACTGCGCCATACTTGGTCGGGTTTGTGGCCGCCTCTCGCCCCCGAAGCTCTGTGTTGGATAAGATGCACGCAGGATGGCGTTGGCAGTTGCAGCATAGTCAGTATCAACATCGTCTGCAGTACCCGTAGCGCAAGTAGCGCCAGTAGCGGCAGCAACTGAAAGAGCTCCGTGCATCACGTACTTCGCAAATATGTCGACTGCGTCTTGCGAAAGGACGAGGACAATTCTTGCAATTTTGTGGCCAGTGATGTCTGGATGTTTTTACTCAGCGACTTGGTCTGCCGTTGGTCTGTGTTGCGGCTCTCCATGTGAACGCGCTTGATCTTGTGCTGGATCATTTGAAAGGTCTGCAAGTCGAACCCATGAATGCCGTTAGTTGCCACTTGAACACGCTGCTTTGCTGGGCAGCAAAGAGAAAGGCGAGCGAGGCAACTGACCCGCGTGACATCGTCTGTCAGTCTTTCAATCGACTGCTCGTCACCAATCCGATCGTCAAAGCCTGGCAGCACGTGTTTCTTGTAGGCGCTTTCAAGAGAGGTGACTGCAAAAACGCATGGCAAGCTGGTCCGTCAGCCGGCCATTGCATGGATACGCGTGTGAATGCAGGGCAAACATGGTCGTACTCTTGTGCTGCAATGACCCGATATCTTCTTCGATCTGAGTACAGCATTCAGCAGGGCGAGGCATGTCGGCGTCAGAGTCAGTGTCCGCCACAAGATGGCACAGTGCCGCAGTTGATCGGGACGCAATCGCTCACCTCGTCCACAATGTCAACCCTGAGACGCGCATGGCAGCGCGCATGGGCCAGAGACACGAGAAAGTCTGGTGAGCAGCTTTGATTCCACACAAGTCTGGATCGCCGCGTCTGCGATGCTGAGCCACTCCCAGAGCATCGCATCGCATCGCAGCGCAAAGGCTGCATGCCTTCATTGGCAGCAGCATGCGGCAGATATCCAGATGCAGAGGCAGATTGGCATAGATGCGAGACACGGCAACGCACCATCGTGGTGGCAGGACGGAGAGCTCGACGGCTACTTCGCCGGCATGGCCCTGGTTCGCAATGAGTCCTGCATGCTCGGATGTGTCGTAAAAGTCGCGGCCGCCGCTTGGTCCTTGCGTTGTTGCCCTGAACTGGCTGTTGTTGCGGGCAAACGAGTTGCGGAAGTTGAGAAAGAGGAGCGTTCTGCTTCTGGTTGCCATGATGATGGCGATACTGCTGCTGCTGGGGCTGTTGCTGTTGCTATGCTGAGGCTGGCTGCTGTCGGCGAGGGCTGGCCAGAGCGGCGCCAAGTTGACGGCGACCGCCGCGTAGATTTCGATCTGGTCACGTGACTGTATTCACTTTGTGTTGGGCGGCCAAGCGATCCTGTTGCCCAGAGCAAAACAGAACAGGTCCGTGACGACTGAGCGTGCGCGTGGCAGGAGCAGCAGTCGCAGGAGTAGCAGCAGCAGCAGGAGCAGTGGCGACGGCGGGCAGCACAACAGCAGACGCATCCAGAAGGCAGCCGAATCTAGGGGCGACCTATGCACGATGGATGGGATGGCACCCTTGCCCCCGAGTGGATGGGATGAACGGGATGGATGCAGCTGGTGTGCGCGGGAGATCGCTGTTTCCGACTCGATTCGGCAACCAAGCCAGCCAGGCCCAGCAGGCGACCGGAACAGTCGCTGGGTGCAACAGCATCGCCAACTGCACCAGCTGCTGCTGCACAACTACCGCTGCTTCAACTGCTGCCGCACGCTTTCGCCTTGCCGCTTGCTGCCGCCAGATATTTGAACTGACGCTCTCTGCCCCACGACAGACAACATGCCTGAGATCGTTGAGAAGGTGCGACCGCCAACGATACGCACTGGTGCACGGCTGCTGGATGTGGTGCTGCTGGATGTGGTGCAGATGCTGCCCCCTCCCGCTCGGCCCGGCGTCTGCGTCGGCTGCACATCTGGATTCTGCAGATCGGGCCTGGCTGGGGTCCGGCTTGTGCTGCAATGCGATCGGAGCCAGCGGGCGGCGTCAGCCGAGCAGTCGCATCAGCTGAGCGCACTCAGCCGTGGCAGCAGCAGCCAAGATGCACAGTGGCTAACGCTCACGCCTGCATGGTCCCAAACAGCCTGCCGTCGAGTCCGACATTGAGGAGACTGAGGGAATCGAGGAGTCTGCCTCTGGCCGTGTTATCAGCCGTGGCGAGAAGAAGGCCCGCAAGGCCCTCTCCAAGCTCGGCCTCAAGCACCTCCCCGACTTCAACCGCGTCGTCTTCCGCCGGTCAAAGACGGTACGTCTGTGCAGGCTTGCCCCTTGCCGATCACTGCAGCCAACTAACAGCCTGCGTTGGGACAACAGTCGATGATCGTCATCGCCAACCCCGATGTCTACAAGTCCAGCAACAGCGACACCTACATTGTCTTTGGTGAGATCGCCGGTGCCAACGAGCAGGCCCAGCAGGCCCAGGCTGCCGCCGCTTTCCAGAAGCTCCAGGCCCAGAACCCCGACATCCAGCGCGCTCTTGCCGAGGCTGCCGCTGCGGCCCCCGCTGCCGCCGTCGCCGCCGACGAGGACGACGAGGAGGTTGACGCCGAGGGTGTCGAGGCCAAGGACATTGACCTTGTCGTCTCGCAGGCCAACGTCTCGCGCTCCAAGGCCATCAAGGCCCTCAAGGTACGTTGATTGGATGCCGATGGCTCGTTTCCGTCCTGATAACTTACTTGTATGAATGGCTGCCATCCACAGGCCAACAACAACGACATTGTCAACGCCATCATGGTACGGGCTTGTTTATTCCTGTCGTTTCCTTTCTGCTCGACTTCTGACACAGCTTGCTTTGCCAATTCTGCAGGAGCTCACTATGTAAACCTGTCGTTGGAAATACAACCGCCGCTTCTCATTGACCTCTCTTTCCACTGCTGTGCGTCAGACGAGATACGCATTTTCCAGCAGCAAGCGTATCTTCTGCCATTCCATCGCGTCCAGCAAGTCAGTCAGCCCTGGCCTGTTAGAACGCAAGAGACAATAGCAACAGCATCATCAGTCGCTCACGTCAATGTCGCTGTCAAAGCCGGCTTGGTGTATGGCTTGGTGTGCCTCTGTCAGCAGCTCCAGGCTCCGTGCACACAATTGCATCTCGGAGTAGATCAGCTCGCTCAATGATGCCTGTTGAGCAGCAGCACGTTGGTTAATCGCGCAGTCTGTATCAGCAAGCGCGTCCTATCTTACTTGAAGGTCAAGCCGCCGCTTCTGCTCAAACGCCATGATGGACTTGTTGAGCGTTTCGTGGGTCTGCACAACAGACTTTGACGCGTTGTCCAACTCGCTCTGTCCCTGCATCTGCACACACAGCCCGCATGGTCGTTAGACATCCCATCAACACACGGCACTGGCCAAGCCTTGTTTGCGACACACAATCTTGGCTCGCGCAATCGGATCCGTGCCTTCCTTGACAATCGCATTATCAAGCACGCTTCGCTTCTTGCGCTCAACATCAATGGCTGTGCGATGTGCTCGCACTTCGCCAAGGACTCTGCCGCACAATGCCTGTTGCTCTCTGCTTCAGCTCCCCATCCGCCTATTGTCGGCGCAGCACAGCTGGCTTACTGGATAGAGACTCAATGGGCCAAGCGAGTGTCGGTCAACACGCAGCTGCAATGCCGACCGCACTGTTTCGCGTTCGCGCAGACATTTGGCGACGGACACCAGCATGGCTGCTGCTGCCGGCGTCTCGTTCTCTGCCATGATGGCGACAACGCTGGCAAGCTTGAGCGACTTTTTCCTCATGCGCTCGCTGTTGCGCAGATATGCCTGTATCGTGGCGTTAAGAATGCCATAGTTTTGCTCTGAACGAGTAAACAGCTGGTAAGGCTCTGCCCGTCTGTCTGTCTATCCAAATGGTGGATGTGGCATGGGGGTACGCACCTGTCATGTTGACGGTGCGTTGCGCATACACATTGTGTTGTTGCCTGGACAGGTGTGCTGGCCTGTAAGTCGGCCGTGTCGACACCATGTGTCTTTGTCTCGTCCATGCTCCACTCACGTGTTGGTCAAGTTGGTTGGCGTGCCGGCTGTGGGAGTGCTGAGCATCATGGACTGCCTGCTGTCTCGGAGTTGTGATTGTTGTTGGCAACAGCTCGCGTCGCGACATTCGCGTTCTTTTATTGTGGCTCAGTTGGTCGAGTATCGCAGGTAATAGATCCACATCATACTGCTGCTTGCATGCGTGATAGTCAGCTTGCCGATCTTGGATGCATTGACCTTGGCTGCTGCTGCTGCGGCAGCGGCCGCGGCGGATGCACCCTGTCCTGTCTGCTGGCCCTGTCCTGCTGCATTTCCACCGCCGGCACCTGCGCCGCCAGTACCTGATGTCGGGCCAGCTGCAGGCTGCTTGTATCCAATCGACAGCTGAATGGTCTTCTTGGGAGCAATCGTCTCCGCTGCCTTGACAATGAACGCGGGATTGTCCTGTTTCGAGTGCGAGCATTAGTTTCGGCCTCGGCATCAGCCGTCTCCTTCACAGAATCAGCCACGCCACTTACCACTACAAAGTTGAATGTGGCTGATGCGCCAAACACATTCTTGAAAGGAAGCGTCGATGTGGATCCCGGCTTGATCAGGATCGGGCCCTGCGGTCGTGGCGCCACACAGTGGCCATAGAGTGGACACACATAGTCGCCGCCACTCGTGGAAGACACAATCAACTGCGTCCGTGTGTCACCAAGCTTGGATGGCTCGTACGTGATATCAACCGACACTTCAACGCCACCAGCCGGGGCTGCAGAGGCCGACACGCTCTTCTCGACGGCAAAGTCGGTACTGTCAATCTTGCACAGGTAGTCTGTCCGCGTCTTGGCGAAGCTCGTGAAGCGGAACGTTTGCACTTGGCTGCCGCCAAGGCCAACCTTGAAGTGCAGGCTTCTCTCAGGCCCTGCTAGCACAGCCGTCAGCTTCAGGTCATACTGGTATGTGCCCAGATCTGGCGAATAAGAGTCACGCGTGCCAGCGACTCTTTGGGTTGCAGTGGCAGAAACTCGATCGCAAAGCTGCCCTCAGACCTGGACGCCGCAATGATGGTCAGAAACGTCAAACGTCAAACGGAGTTGCATGCACGTGTGGCACTCACTTTGGTTGGATTGTGAGCGAGTGTGGCACAGTCACATCGGCATTGTTGCTCGTGCCGCTGAACGTTGCGGGTACCAGAAGTGGGTTGCTGAGCACAACCTCGCGTGTAACGAGCTGTCGCACGGTCGTTGTCATCTCATGGCTCGAAATCACGCCAGGCGGAGTGCTCTTGTACACCAGGTTGTAGAAAATGTACTCTTGTGTCGTCTCGTTCTTGAACACCACCTTGAGGTTCGTCACGCCTTCCTTGTACGCATAGAACGTGAGCTTGTAGTCTTTGGTCATCAGTGGCGACACGTCGATAAAGTCGTGACCCTTGATCACAACGCTCGGATCCGCTTTGGCAACCTCGGTCACGACCTTGAATCGCTGCGATCGCTTGAGCCAGTTGGTGACGCCAAGCACCTCGGTGAACGATGTCTTGCACGGGATTTCGCGGTTGACGTTGCCTGCCGTCAGCGGCTTGTCTGCCATGCCGTTGAGCTTGTACAGAATTCCGCTGCCATCAGGGAGTGGGAAGAAGACCGAGCCTTCGTGCCGCCCGCCTTCGCCCATTCCATTCGACTCGAGTGGAACAAACGTAATGTCGTACGACTTGGTTTGTCCGGGGTCAATGTCGATCGTCTCTGGCCCGCTCCAGTAGTCGTTATCAATAATGGGCCGGATGTGCCATGTTGTGCTGGTCTTGTTGGACAGCGAGATGCTCTTGGTGTCGGGCAATCGGACAGGGGCAGCAAACTTGATGGCGTCGTTCTGCGGCGGTTGCGGGATGCACATGCCCGTCAGCGTCAGATACAGCCCTTGCGCTCCGTCAATCTCGCATGGAATGTTTTCGTAGCGGATGTCTGGGTTCAGCTCGGTCGGATGGAATGTGATCTCGAGCGGGATTTCCATGCCAGGCGAGATGTAGCCCTCTGTCGGCGAGATGGAAAAGTCGGGAAGGAACTGCGACATGTCCCAGTAGAACTTGGTGCCAATGTCGCCAATGTTTTGCAGCTGCATGCGCCGCGTCGTGCTGCTCTTTTGGACGACCGCGCCAAACGGCAGCGTGTCATTCTCAAGACGCACTTCAATGCCCTGGCATGCGCCGGCAATCATTGCAAGTGATCTCGACACGCCAGGCGCTTCGACAAACAGCTCTTCCGCAAACGGCGGAATGCGGCGGTGCGGCGCAAACTTGAGATCAATGCCCACACTCGACTTGGGCCGCAGCGTAATGTCCTCAAACTGCGACAGATGCACGCCGTAGCTTGACAGGTTCTCGATGGCAGACATGGGCCCGAGGCTGAAATGCGCCGTCAGCTTGCTCTTGTTCATGATCCGCAGAGTGCGCACCGACGTGTGACTTATTCTCAGTGCGCCAAAGTTGAACTGCCGCTGATCTGCCTCAATGCGGTACTCGACGCCTTCGCCGCGGACGGGGACGTCCACCGTCGACAGGCCGTTGACCTCAAACTTGACCAAGCCAGCGTAGACGGCCTGGTCGCGCGGGAAGAATGTAAACACAAACGACGTGGCCTCGGCTGGCGCAAGCGTGTTGAGGCCGCGCTGGATCTCCATCCACGGCACGTCTGGCGTCACAATATCAAACGAGATGTCCTTGACATCCGAGTTGACAACCTGCAGGGTTGCCGTCGCCGGAGTCATGCCCGCCTTGTACACAAAGTGCGTGCCAAAGTCAATGCTCGTCTCCGAAAACTTGAGAAGCGGTCTTGATCCAACTCCCATGATCGTCACAGGATACGTGCGGCCGTTGATGATGTGGCAGACGGCCCTCATGTTCTTCATGACCGTGGCCGACGTGGGCATGAATGCAATCTCGCAAAAGATGCGCTCGCCCTTGGACACCGTGCCAATCTCGGGCGTGATCGACACCATGCCGCCGCTGCTCTTGTTGGAAAACTTCCACGCAAAGTCAAAGTTGAACTTGCCCGCATTGATAATGTACATCCGCTTGACGCGTTTCTCGTTGATCTGCACCTGGCCAAAGTCGAGCAGGTTCTCCACAGTCTGTCCGGCCGCCAGTTCAAAGATCACGCCGTCCTGGAGCTCCGTCTGCAGCGCGTCGTGGATCTCATAGCCCTCGCCCTTGACGTTGATGGTGACGGGAGTAGGCTTCTTGCGGATGTTGCACACAAGGTTGAAGTTGAACGTCTTCTCCGACGATGGCGAGAATATGATCTCGACAGGCACCTCGGACTGCGGACCAATGACGCCGGTCGTCGGAGAGAACCGCAGGACTGGCGTGCCGTCGGGACCCATCTCGACAGAAGTCTCGTTGAACGCAAAGCTGAATGGCACAAGCTCGTCGTTGGACAGCTTGACAATCTCCTTGACTTGCCGACCAACAAGCACAGACTTGAAGTTGACGCCCGAATGATCCACATACACGTTGGGCTCCAGCGCCTGGCCGACCAACAGGAACGGAATGCGGATGCCGTGCTCGACAATTGTGAACGACCACAGGGATTCCTGCAAGCCAAGCACCACCGGTCAACAGACGCACGCACACGGTGACCACCAGATGCAAACCGCAGCAAGCTGCTCACCTTGATGTCGATGGTCTCTGGGTTAAACTCGAAAATGACCTCGGTTTTCTTGTTGGGAGCAACGACTCCACGCGGCGTGTAGCACTTGAAATTCTTGGACTCTCCATTCGACTCGAGTGCCCACACAAACTCATAGCTCATGTTGGTCGGGTTGACGATATAGAACCGCTTGGTATTCTTGCTGCGCACACCGCACGAGCTGAACTCGATGACCTTGGTGTTGGGCTCAAGGATCGGTGGGATGCCATCTGCGACGCCGCGATCGGGATTGCGGCGCTCGCTGGTAATGTAGTCGCTGTCTTCCAGCTCAAAGTGGCAGAGCGGCCGCAACGACACACCGTGCACCTGGATGACAAGCGGCTTCATGTCGCGTGCGAGATTGGGCATGCTGCACGCAATGATGTTGCGGTACTCGCCCACGTCGAGCGGAGAGAACCGCAGCGTGACCATCAGGGTCTCGTTGCCCAAAATGGTGCCCGACGACGGCGACAGCGCGAATGGTCCCTCGTCTGTGGATGTGTCGAGTGGCGTGCCGTCTTCGGAGCAGATCAGGAACGCGAACCGCAATGCAATCTTGCCTGGATTGCGCAGAGAGAAGCGGAACGCGCGGCTCTGGAACATCAGTGTGCTCTTGAAGTTGACATTTGTGACGTCGCACTCGTAGGTCGAGAAGTCTGCAAAGGCAGACAGTTGCAGCGAGTACTCGGTTGTTGCTGCGATACTCTCGTATCCCGGCTCGGCAAGGTGCTCAATCACCTTGCGTGCTGGCGCTGCATTGCGTCCGCCCGGCCCGTCCAGCCCAACCCAGCGCACAATCTTCATGCGGTCGTCCCACTCGATATCCTGCGGGACGGTCAGCCGCATCTTGGTGATGCGGATTGCAGCCGGCGTGTGCTGGACTTCGACAGGTTGCTTGGGCGAGAACGTGACCGTCACTTCGCGGTCGTTGCGCGGCTTGATGTGCGCCAGTGCGGGAGAGAAGACAAAGTCGGCCGAGTCGGCAATCGCAAGGCGGACCCAGTCAGGCGAGTGGTTGCGGACCTTGAGTGAGATCTGCTTGCTCTCGCCAATGAAGCAGTCTGCAAAGTTGATCTCGTTCTCCGAGTCGTCCGGCAGCCCCTCAAACGTCACGTCGTCCACGTATCCCTCGCCAACCACCTGGATCGAAGAGTCCTCGAACGAATTGTCCAGCACCTTGAGTCTCAACTCGCCCTCAAACTTGCGCACAGACGACGGCCGGCACTTGACGTCGATCGTCCGCACCTCCTGCGGCTTGAGGTTGTGGTATGTGTTCATGAGCGCACAGTCAATGTCCTCAGAGTCCTTGAATACCCATTCGAGCTTGAATTTGGCGGGAATGATGCCGTCGTTGCGCAGCACGATCGGCAGCGTCTGCGAGGTGCCGACAAGCAGCCGCTTGAACTTGAGAAGAGGGAGTCCAGTCTTGGACTTGAGACTTGGTTTCTCCACCATGACGCGCGGGAGGGTTCCTTCGCCACGCAGCTCAAACATGAGCGTCTTGTTGCGGCCCTCGGTCACATTCTCCACAACCGCTTCAAAGATACCCGCATAGGACTGGATCGATGTCGGGTGGAACGTGACGGAAATGTACCGATACTCGTGGCTCGGGATCGTCAACTTCTTGGGCTCGACATCAAAGGCAAAGTCAGTACTGTCCGACTTGCTCTTTCCTCGCGGCTTGGTTGACAGCGCAATGTCGCACGAAACCTTGAACGGGTTGGAGATCTTGAAATGCACCTGGATCTGCTGGCCAGCAAGGTACGCGCCAAAATAGAACACGCGATCTTCCTCGGCGTAGACATTGCTCTGCGTGTTGAACAGCTCCAGCCGCTTGCACACGCTCTGCTCCTCAAAGATGGACGCGTAGTCGCTTGTGTTGATTCCTGGGACGCAACTCTCGCCAACAAGTCGGTACTCGAGCACATCTGAGCTGTCCACGGGCGATCGATCAGACACATCAATGCCGATAATCTCTTCGTAACTGCCGGGGCTGTCGGCGTGGAACTCGACCGTGATGGGCTGCTTGGTGCCCGGTGGAATGACGCTGCTCGTCGGGAACAGCGTGAATGCGCCAAAGCTCATCGTGTCCGCCTGCTTGACAACCTCCTTCTTGTTGCTGACAACCTTGGATGCAGGCGGAGGCGATGCTGCCCGCGACGGCTTGCCGCCCGGACGCGATGTGGTGCGCGGCTTGCTTCCGCCCTTCGGCTCGGCAACACGTGCGACTAGCTTGTAGATTGTGTACCGGAAATCAAACTCGCCCAAGTTCTCAATGGTGAACTGTCTCGTCGCTTTGGTGCCGTGGACGAGTGCGCCAAAGTTGAGATCCCGCACCGGCAGCACGTTGAACTTGCTGAACACGGCGCGGGCACTGACTTTGATCGGGATCGATGCCGTGACCTCACCCGTCGTTGGCTCAAACACGACGCACTTGAGCGACGTATTGTCTCGGATCGTCATCTCCACATTGGTCTTGAAACGACTTGCACAAAGAATGGCTTGTCTGACGGCTGGATCACGCCTTGCGTCGGTGTGATGGTAAAGTACTCGGTGATGTCCACCGTATCAAACAGGAACCGGAATCCAACCTCGTACTTGCCCTTGTTCTTGAGCGTGCACAGCTGCTTGCCCTCTTCAAACACCTTGAGAACAGCAAAGTCTAGGCCGCCCTCGAATCCTTTCGGGAAGTGGAGGTCCATGGCAATGTCATACGCCTCGGCGGTCACGAGAATCGGCACATCCTGGACAATGCCGCCAATCTTTTCAACGTCGCCGACTTCGAGACGCATGACACGCTTGACGACAATCGCCTTGATGCCCCGGAACTCGGCCGTCACGGTCGCTTCCTGGAAACTGTCGACAATCCCTTCGACGGGCGTCACGGTAAACTCTTCGCCCAGCGAGTCGATTCCAGCCAGCTTCCACGCGACCGGCATGTGCGTCTGATTCTTGAGCTTGATCTCGCGTCGCTCGCTGCGTCCAAGAAGCAGCTTGTCAAAGCTCAGATGCTTCTTGTCGATCTCTAGCTCGGGCTTGACGCCAATGCAGCTGACCTTGAACGAGTACGGCTCGGGATTGTCCTTGACGCTGATAACAAACAGATCCTCAAAATGGTTGTTTGTGCGCGGATATGCCCACACCGACACGCTCTGCGTCTGTCCAGGCGCAAGATCCATGGATTGCGGCTCAAAGAAGAACACTTCGCCCTTGACGTCGCTGCGAAGCGCAAACGTCACTTTGATCTCGCTCGAGCCGGGATTGGTGATGTTGAAGTTGGCGCGGTTTTCAGGGAACCGCTCCAGGTACTTTTCTCGCGGCTTGTTGTACAGCAGCGGCCCAAACTCGTATGTGCCAGTGGACACAATGTACTCGCCATGCACGGCCACCTTGTCCTCCTTGTGGCGGCGCCACTTGGAGTAGATCTTGCGGAAATCGTTGACGATCTGGTTGTACTGGCAGATGCCTGCGCACGGCAGAGAGAAACGGCCGCGCCAGCCAACGACTTCAAAGTTGAGCACCTGCTCAAACTTGCCGACATCGGTTGGGTTGAATTTGATGCACAGCTCTTTCCGCTCGCCGGGCTGGAACACCCAGCGGAACTTGGTCTGGCCCTCCTTTTCAACCTCTTCGTCAGTCTCGGCTGGAACGACGGGCTTGGCTTCGTCGAGAACCTTGATCACGGGCTTGGCTTTTTTGGGATCGGCCTTGCCGCCATCTTGCTGGCTCTGCTGAGCCTGCTGAGACAGCAGTTGCTGCTGTGCCTGCGTCTGTTGTTGAAGCAGCTGCTGTGCTTGGGTTTGCTGCGCAGTTTGTCCCTGCTGCTGGCCCTGTGCCTGGCTTTGGCCCTGCTGTTGCTGCTGCTGGGCGGTCAGACGCGACGCTGCTGATTCGGGCTTGCCGCTCCCCTGTGCACCAGCCGCGGGCGATACACCTGCGGGAAGGGCTGACGTGGACGGCGCAGACGGCATGCCGTCGCATCCGGCCGTCTCGTCGTCATCGGCTCCGGACACGGGAGGCAGCAGTGTAAAGTGTTTCTGGCTGGCCATCACGTCGCGGTCGTGAGACGCAAAGTAGATCTGCTCGAGCAGCGGCTGGGGCTTGTGGTCGCTCAGACTGCGTGCATCGTCGTCTTTGGCAGGGTGCGGAACATGCTCGACAACAGACTTGTACACGCCCTCTTCGTCGTGGCTGTTGGCATTGATCTCGTAGTAGAACACCCCAGAATCTTCGGCCAGGTGTGCGTCCGCATCAGCCGCCGCCGCTCCCGCAGCACCTCCAATGCCGCCGCCAGCAGCCCCAGCCCCAGCCCCAGCTCCTGCAGCATCCGCACCCGTCGCACCCTTTGGTGCCTTGGGCTTCTTTTCGCCCGGGCCAGCTACAGTGGACGCGGCAGCCGCCTTGGCAGCGGCGGCAGCCAGGCTCTTGTCGCTGTCCTTCATCACAGCCAGGAACGACTCCAGGCTGGCAAAGTACGACTCGACGCGTTTGTACGTGACCTCGCTTAAGAACGTGTCCTCGCAGATGCCAAAGCGGCCCACAACATCGTCGCCCGCCTCCTTTTCTGCGTTGCCGGCATTACCGCGGTCAGCCTTTTCTGCTGCGCGGACATCCTTGTCGTTGGCGCGCTCGGCACGGTCGCCTGCTGCCTTTCGAGCCGGCTTGGGCGAGCCTGGTGCTTTTGCGGCTCCCTTGGCACCACCCTTGGGCTCGTTCTTGTTCGAATTTGGCGTCTTTTCCGGCTTTTCGGGCACAGGGCGGCCCGTGGCAACCTTGCGTGCCTTGCGCCCCTTGGCCTTTGGGTCCTCTTCAGCCTTGCGCTCGCCAGATCGGTTGGCGACTTCCTCTTCCAGGTGACGACGCTCAGCCGTCTGCGGTCCTCGATCTCTTTGGCGCGTTTCTTGTATCGCCACATGGACGCATCGTAGGCCGCACGGTCCGACTCGGTCAGAGCATCATACTCTTCTTCGGACAGCTCCTTGATCTGCAGTGACTCGAGCTCCTTGTCGGCGAGGATACGCTGGATCATGACTTCGCGCTCGCGAATCTTGGGGATTTCAAGGCTCAGATGGAACACTGCGACACGTCGGCCCTTTTCGCTCAGCACCTTGAGCAGTGTTTTGGCAAGCAGCGTCATGTTGGGAATGTACTTGGACTCGAGCCCATCAACTACGTAGCCGCGGTGATCGTCGCGATGCAGACGGTGACGAATAATCTCCAGCAGAGCCTCCTCGGAAATGGTGCTGCGTCCCTCTTCCAGTGTCTCGTGAGCCTTGAGATCGTTGTCGTCGTCCTTTGACGCGTCGCCCTTGAGATCCTTGCCTTCTTTGCCGTGGCCGGCAGCTGTCTTTTCACGAGGGAGAGTCTGCGGCTGCTGCTGCCTTGCTGGCCCTGAAGCATCGGCCCTTGACCCTGCTGACCTCCTTGCTGCTGCTGCTGCTGCTGCTGTTGTTGTTGTTGTTGTTGCTGCATTTGGGATGCCTGCTGCTGCGCATTCTGCACGTTTTGCTGCGGCTGACTTCCTTGTTGCTGCTGGCTAGCAGGCTGCTGCTGCTGGGACTGCTGCTGTTGGACTTGCTGTGTCTGCTGCTGCTGCTGCATCTGGGCCTGCTGCGACTGTGACGTCTGCATCAGCGGCCCGGCATCGTCGTCATCAGCCATGGACAGTCCACGCGCAGACATGAGATCCTTGCGGTTGGCCGCGTGATCGCCAGCCGCATTCGCGCCGCCTCCAGCTGCACCTCCCATGCTGGCATTGGCACCAAGTCCTCCAGCATTGCCGCCCATGGCACCCATCGCAGTGCCATTGAGAGCATTGCCACTAGCCATGCCGCCATTCGCACCGCCGCTGATCATGTCGATACCGTTCAATCCGCCGCCTAGACCAAGGCCGACCGGACCGCCAAGACCCATACCGGCATTTACACCACCGTTGGATCCGCTGCCACTTCCCGAGAGAGCGTCGATGCCAGCGCCGCTGATCCCACCGTTGGCACCAGCTGTGCCGCCGACGCCTGCAACGCCATTGCCCGCATTGAACGGCGCAGCAGACTCAATGACCTCGTCAATGTGGATGTACCGCTTGCCAAAATGCTGGGCGATGCGACGCGCCTGGGTGGTGCGTCCGCAGAACGGCGGGCCGTGAAGGATGATGCTGAAGACCGGATCAGCCGTGATGCCTCCTGAGCCGCTCTGTGGGTTGAGGTCAAGGACGCTGGGAAGGAAGACGCCAGGCACGATGGACGCAGCGGCGGCTGCAACGGCTGCAGCGGCTGCGTTCATGGTCTGCGCAGCCATCGTCGCTCCAAGCGTCGTTCCGTTTAACAGAAGAGTCGGCATCATGCCTGCAGCGGCTGCCTGTGCCTTGGCGATGCGCGTGGCAATGTCGCTGCTTACTGCATGGCCGCCATGTGCATTTGCCATTGCGTTGTTTCCTGCATTGGCCGCACCGAGAGTTGGCTGGGCATCATGCTTGGATGCGCACCAGTGTCTGCATGGATCAATGCAAACGGTCAGAATAAACGCGTCGAGATCTGAAAGACTGACTCCATCGCTGCTTACCTTGCTGCATCATGGCCTGCACTGGCACATTCGAGGCAGTCTGTACCAGCATCTGCAGCTGTTGCTGATCCTGCTGGCTGGTTCCGACAAGCCCGCCCAGGTTCTGGTGCACTGCAGACATGGACGACTGCTGGAGTTGTGCCGCCCTTGAGTGGTGTTGGTCGGTATAGCCTGAGCAGCATGTGCATTCTGACCCTGTGCTGAGGCGACAGACCCTGCGAAGCCTGTGTCGCTGGCAACGGCGACATTGACAGCTGTCCGTGAGTTGCAACCATAGAAGCAGACAATGACGGAACCGTGCCTTGAGTGATGATTTGAGGCACGACGTGCTGCGAGCCCGGCAAATGCGACTGCGGTATCGGCGACTGCCGAACATTGCGAGGCGTGTGCTGCGTTCCTGGTAGATGACCATGAGCGTGGGCGCCATGGTGCGCGTGCCCATGATGAGCATGGTGGTGTGCCTGCTGCTGCATCAGTGTGTGTTGCTGCAGCTGGTACTCGATCTTGGCCTTGCGAGACACATACTCGACCACATAGTCGGGCAGGGCAGCGCCAGGCTCGCGTGGCGGCAGGAAAATAGGCGATGTCTCGTGCGTGCCAATCTGGCGCAGAATCTCTTCTTCCTCGAGGTACTGCTGGTCAAAGTCGACCGAGTAGATCTCCAGCGGGTACTTGATGGTGTTGTGGATCGCAAACCGAGCCTCGATGCCCTCCGAG
Organism: Entophlyctis helioformis; assembly: GCA_025526915.1. Taxonomy (NCBI): domain Eukaryota; kingdom Fungi; phylum Chytridiomycota; class Chytridiomycetes; order Chytridiales; family Chytriomycetaceae; genus Entophlyctis; species Entophlyctis helioformis. The sequence goes on along the minus strand of JAHLKH010000125.1, from coordinate 23,566 downwards.
TAGGGCAGGATGGGGCCAACAGAGATGGAGTCTGGCTCAAACGAGATCGACGGACGGATGCCCTTTCCAATCAGATGCAGCACAAACGAGCGGCTGTTCATGGCGACCTTGATGGGCAGCGTCACATCATAATCGCGCTCGTCGAGCGGTGCAAACCGCGCCATGATGTACGTCTTTTCAAACGGCTGGAGAGTGCCGCTCGCAGGCACAACCTCAAACTCGCGCATCTGTGTCGGCCCGCCGGTGCGCTTCTTTGCCTTTTTGTGAGCAGCGTCTGACTCGGCTCCGCTTGCCAATGTTCCCGCAACATGCGCCGTCCATTCGCAGCCAACGGCATTGGGGTTCATGACCTGCACAAACACCGTCTTGCGGTATCCGCACAGCACTTCGCCAAACTCAATGCGGTCGTCCGAAAACTTGATCTCGGGAACCGTCACCGCTGCCTTGAGGCACATGACGATCGTTGGTCCGCCCGAGACCGCAATGGGAAGCTCCACATCGATCGCGTCCATGACATGGTGTCGCGCATTGAGCGTCACACTAAACTCGATGCCCTCTCCGGGCGGCAGCGCCTTGATCTTGTCAGGATCAATCGAGAAGCCCGACCCCGCCAGAATGCTCTTGTCGAGCGAAAACGACACGGCCAGCAGCCCGCTGTTGTAGATACGGAACGTGCGTTTGGCTGTTGTGTTGCGGACAATGGTGCCGAAATCACACATGTACTTTGCAAGCTTGACATGCGAGCTCTCGCTCATGTTCATGACGCGCTTCTCCTTGGTTGTCTTGTGCTGGACACCCTTGTTGTACAGCACAAGGGATCCTGCAAACCGCGCTTTTTGAAGATCGGCGGGGGTCATCTTTTGGCGAGCATCATCCGTGAGACGCGCAATGTACTCGCGCGTCTTGTCAATCAGGAGCAGGCGCTCTGCCTCTGACTCTGCGTCGGCCGCATCAGAGGCACGTCCCTTGCGTCGAACGGCCTCTGCCAGAAACTGGTCGTACTTGGACTCGGGGATGCGTGGAATGTCGACCGACAGCCGAGGGAAAACGCCATTGCCTGTCACGTGGATCTCGGTCGGCTCGTAGTGGGCAATCTGGATGTAGAAGCGGTCGTTGACGACTTCGGGGACGCACGGACAGAATCGCACAAGGATCCTTTGGCGTCCCTTGGGTCCAATCGTGCCTTGCGCCGGCGACACCATGAGCTTGGCAGCAAGCTGGGTCGAAGGGAAAATGATGGTCGAATAGTCAAACGTCACCAGCCCCGTGTTGGAGAGCACAATCTCCTGCTCGGCAATGTTTTGGTAGAGCAGCGTTCCAAAGTCGAGATTGACACGGTCAAAGGCGTGCTCGATGGTAGACGCCTCGCCCTGGAGCGCGACCTCGTACTTTGGTCCGCCAGCAACATCGCAGAGCGCCTTGATGTCAAAGCGGTTGCCAATCTGGCCGTAAAAGTAGACATCGACCTCTTGTTTCTCGCCAGGCTCGAGCACGCCTCGCAGCGGCTGGATGTCAAACACTTGGGCAATCTGGTCGATGCTCAGCCCACCCTGCGTCGACGATCCCGCGTTTACCAATGCATTCGCGTTGCTTCCACGATGCACATCCGTGTCCGCATGTGCGGCATTGACGGATGTCACGGCATGCGAGTCCTCGAGGAAGTACCACTGGTAGCTGACTGGCAGCGACGAGGTGTTGGTGATCCAGAGCGTACGCCGCTGCTCCTGGTCCTTTTCGATGCATCCAAACTTGATCGAGTTGGCTGAAAAAGTGAGATTGGGGAACGAGATCTCGCTCGACAGCTCGACAATGTCACGTTGCGGGTGCTCGCGGTACGAGATGACGAGCTTGGCATGCTCCCGCGACGAGATGCGGTTCATGTTGAATGAAGGATCGTAGCGCAGAGGCACAACAACCGATTCCTGCGGGCCAAGACACAGCTCGCGTCCGTGACTGTCGGCGATGGTGCCATCGGCGTTGACGATCGAGTTGACATCCACACTGAACGGCGCTGGACACTTGAACGCAAGGTTGAGTGCAAGCGACGTGGTGTTGCGCAGCGTGAGCAGCTGCTCGAGAGCCTCAAAGCTGTCGTCGGTCGTGTGGGTCGACTCGAACTTGAGTGCGTTGGGTGTGAGCTCGATGAGGGGATTGATAAAGTTTGCCGTCACGACGGTTTCCACGACAACCTTGCGCGTCGGCTCCTTGTCGATCATGGTCTGGCACACGAGCTTCTCGCGCAGAACAGCAGCCTTGTTGGAGAAGCCGCGGATGAAGATGGTTTGGTGCGTGCCAGGCTTGAGCGTGAAGCGTGACGGGATCACCTCAAACACCTGGCTGGATCCCGAGTCTGGGTCCTTGCCGGCAGCAACGCGTGCCTCGTCGCGCGTCCAGTGAATGGTCTGCGCTCGGCGTCCCATGTTGCTCAGCACAAAGTCTGCTGCACACTGGCAGTTGCTGAAGACGTCCTTGAAGTCGACGTGGCGCAGAACGTCTGCAAACACGATTGTGGTGCCTTGTCCGCGCGCAACGAGCTGCACTTCATGGATGCCATCTGACTGGACGCCTACTTTCAGGATGTCCGTGAATTTGAGGGTGTCGTCGAGATAGGCCGTGACAATCACCTCGGTCTTTGTGCCTGGCTGGATGGTGCCCTGGCTTGGGTGCACCTTGAACACGGATGGCTCGGACAGCGTCATGCAGTTGAAATGCGCGACAATGGGCGAGTCGTTGGTCAGCGTGAGGGACAGCGGCGTCTTCTTGAGCACGGCGATCTTGCCCCAGTTGAGCTCTGTCGACAAGAGCTGGATGTTTGGGCCCATTCCGTTGGCGGAAATGTCGACGGCGATGGGCGACTGCTCCTTGCCGACGATCTTGATAAAGACTGGAAAGTTGACCTGACCGAGTCGCTTGATCTGGACATCCAAGTCAATGGGTTTGTGCGATCGAGGCTCGATGACGCCAGAAAAGGCGTCGGTCGTGTAGGTGAACACTGCCTTGGCGTTTTCTTCCTGCGGCAGCAACATGAACCGAGCAGGAAAGTCCGAGTCGTTGACAAGCTCGATGATGCCGTGGTAGCTGTAGCACAGGTAGCAATCGCCCAGATCAAGCAGGGTCGACAGGACATGAATCTGATGATGCCGCCGTTGCGGTTGTAAGCGTCATATCGTCAGTGGAGAGCCGATCCAAGTACAAGGAACGGCTACTGACCTCGGGGACAACACTTTCAGCGTGAACTGGCAGTCTGAGCATGTCCTTGCCGACATTCTCGACATCCACGACAATTTCAAAAGCGACATCTTGCAGTGTCTGAGGCTTCATGAACACGGTAATGTCTGACTGCGACATCTCCGGCACGACGCCACGATCGGGCGTCAAGCTGAAATCAACAGCATGAGCCACATCGACGGGATTGTCGATGCGGAGTGAGTACACCATGGGAATGTGCGAGGTGTTGATGAGGCTGAGTTTGTGCGTGACCGGAAAGCCATACGAGATGCTTTGGAAGTCGAGGGACGACGGCGCAAAGTGGAACGTGGGTCCGACAACGGTGCCTCTGAAGGACAGAATGAGCGGCTCTGATGTTCCCTTGAGATCCCACTGGAACTCTTCTGTAAAGTCGCCCAGGATGTCTGAGCAGAACGCAATCTCGATCACTCGCTGCTCTCCAACGCCAATCGACCCTTCACGAGGACTGAACGAGAACTTGGGGCCAAACAGCGTCTTGGGCTCGGCGAGCGAGAAATGTGTGGGGATGTCTCCCTTGTTTTCGAGCACGACCTCGTACGTGTGCGACGTGTTGATGAAGATGCTTTCCATGTCGAGCAGGTCGTACGAAAAGCGTGCACGGGGACCAAGCGCTTCTCCCTTCAGCTGCAGCGCAAGTCGCATCTCGCGTCCATCGACCTCGCAGTAGGCGACACGGGCGTGCTCGCCGGCCTTGACTGGCGAGAAATGGATCGTGATTTCCTTTTCGCTGTTGGACGACACGAGATACTCGAGCGGCTCGATCTGGAAGACGGGGTCGTTGAACTCGAACTCCTGGTCGTGGATGATGCGGCTCTTGGACTGCCAGACCATCCACGCAGGAGATACATGGATGCGACATGTGAGCTGCAAGTCAGACGGGAAAATCGCAGCGATTGGGATAGGCGTTACCTTGTACTTTTGGGCGAGGAGCGAAAAGTCAATGAGGTCAGTTTGCTGCGCAGCCTTTGACGCTGGCTTGTTGAACGATTCGCGCTCTTCCTGTTCCTCGCGCACAGCCAGGAGAAGCTGTTTGGCGCGATGATGCTCCTCCTCCATCTCATTGGCAAACTGCTTCCACTTGAACCTGACCTAAACGCCGCCACCATGTCAGTGCCATGAGCGGGCGGGCATTCGTGAAGGATCGGTGCAGTGCAGGAGATGAAGGGGCTCACTGGAATGTCTGTGCGGTTCATGAGCTTGACAGTCTTTGAGGAAATCAGAGTGATGGGCGTGCTTTCCATGTGAATGGATTTCTTGTCGAGTCTGACGTGCGCGTCCTCGGCAATGCCTACGGCACGAACCGAGATGGTTTCGCCCGTGTCATACGTGAAGAGCAGGCTTGATTCGAAGCTGCCGGATTGCTGTTGAGCGACAGGCTCGGCAATCAGCTGCGGGTTGCATTGTATTCCAGTCTATTGAAATCGGCGAGCATCTGACGGACGTACCTTTGGTGAAAAGCTGACTTCCATCTGGATGGACTTGCCAATCTCCAAGAAGCCGTTGCTTGGAGAGACTGAAAAGGGCGGCAAAGCAGCCACTGTAAACTTTGCTGGAGCGTTGCCAATGTTGCGGACATACTTGATGACCGTGTTGGTGTAGCGCACATGCGACACTGGAAAGGCAACCTCGTCGGGCAGATCCAGAACACCTGTTCAGCGTGACGCCGGATGCGATCAGCGACCAGTCAGTCAGTGTGCGTGTCAATGCCTGTCCGGACAGCCCGTGAGACGCGGCTAACCTCGAGCGCCAATAGCCTTGATGGGGAGAAGGAACTTTTCACGCTCGGTTACGCAGACGAGGTTATAGACATAGTCGATGTTTTCTTCTGGCTTGAACTTGACAATGAACGGGATCTCCATGCCGGGAGCGACCTTGCCCGAGTTGAGCGAGTCGTTTTTCCAGCCGTGGACTGAAAAGTGGGCACTGTTGATTGGCTCGATGTGGAGCTTGCGCGCAAACTGACAGATGCCGGTGTGGATGAAAAGACAATGGTGGTGCGGAGACAGGTGCGACGCGACGGAGCCGAGATGAGCGGATGTAAGTCAGGCGAGTCACACGAGTTGTATGTCACGACGCGTGGCCAGGAATCGAGCAGGCGTTTCGACAGCCAGCAAGCAGCAAAGCAAGCGCAAGAGCAGCACGCAAACAGTGGCGAGTGGACTGGAAGCCGTACCTTGTCCATGTTGCGGAAGTTGATGACCAGCTCGTAGGTCTTGAAGGGCAAATAGCTCTGCAGCGTGATGTTGGACGGCTCGGGATGGAAGATGGGCCTGTCGAGTGGCACGTCGCATCCGCGAATGGCCGACTCCTTGTCACGCACGAGCTCGGTGATGACAGGCACATGGGAGTGGTCTGTGATTTGAATGGGGCTGTCCTTTGGGTTGAGGACGCGCTGCTTGACATACTCTGACGGCCGTCTTGTGTTGTTGACGTTGTTGCTGTTGCTGGCGCTTGTTGTCATGGGCACGCCTGCATTCCAGCCAGCCCGGCGCTGGTCTTTGGGCAGAGAGCCGGCCGGCAGCGCGGGCGGCAGAGCGTGCTTGGTGCGAGGGATGCTACTGGACAATGTTCCAGGCGCGCGCGAGTCCTGCTTGGTCTGTCGGCTCTGCAGCCATGGCAGCCGCGAGAGCAGCCGCCGTGGCAGAGGCAGCAGCGTACGTCGCGTCCATCGCGGTCTTGTCACGGATCTGCAGGTCGCGCGTTGTTCGTCTTGGCGACAACAATCGCAGCCGAGCGCAAGCACGATGCCCTCAGCGCCGACGAGTCCGATACGCAGCGACGGCAACGGCGGCAGCGGCAGCGCAGCCAGGCCGCCGCAGGAGCCGCAACTACCGCAACCACCGCAGGCAGTGCAGGCACCACAGGCAGCGCAGGCAGCGCGAGTGGCCGTGGCAGTGTGCGTGCGCCGTCTCCCTCTGCACGCTCGCCTGCTGCTGGTGAGTCTCCGCCGCTGCCGCTGGCCGTGCCTGTTCCCAGCAGCGCTGCGACGCTGCAACGCTGTGCGCCATACAGCGCTTGGTCGCCTGGCACTGGCACTGGCACTCGCACTGACGCTGGCACTGACGCTGTGCCTGCTCATGTCTCACGGCTCCTGTGCAGCACCGCAAGCTCAACCAACGGCGCTTGCACCGCTGCCGCCACGTCCAGATCCTCCAAGGGCTTGGAGGCCAGTGTCGACGGCTGCCATGCCGTTTGTACCTAGTGGCGCCTTTCAGCCGTCCCAGCCAAGCCAGCATCCAGCCCAGCAGCCAGCAGGCCAGCAGGCCCAGCAGGCTCAGCAAAGCATGGCGCCGGCGGGCATCGATCCTGTGCTCTTTGATGCCGTGCGCAACCCCCAAGACCGGCTGTTCATCCTCCGGCTGGAGCTTGACTGCGAGGCACTGGTCAATGGCAAGAGGCGAGTCCCTGACGGCTTGCAGACCTTAGCAATGCCCATCCATGCTCACCGTCTTGACTCTGCCGCTCCAACAGCCCGGCAGATCTGACTCGCCGTCTCGACTACGCCGGCCTCAACTCGTATCAGCGTCTGATCGCCCATCGCATCGGATCCCACTTTGGGCTGGGCCGCATGAGCGACGCTCCTCGCCGCGCCGTCATCATGTTCCGCATCCAGGAGAGCCGAATTCCAGATCTATGCTCAGAGACGTTCCCTACGAGCCGCCTGAGCCGCAGCAGTATGCCGCCGAGCAGCAGCCAACGCAAGCCTTTCGTATCATGCCTCGGCAGCAACAGCAACAGCAACACAACAGCAACAACACAACAGCAACAGCAATATTACCAGCCACAACGAACATATTCGTCGCAAGAGCGGCCTGGATCAGCCGAGCCTGTCACATATACTCCGCCACAGCCCAACTTTGGCCCTGCCGGACCACAGCTGCTGGCACGTCCACCTGCCCTTGCGTCGAGAGATCCGAAAAGTTCTGGCTTGGCACCATCAGCATCGTCATCGACCGAAAATGATACGCAGAGCCAGCCGCGGAGTGCAACCGAGACGTTGACGATGGAAGAGCGCGAGGCCCGATACCAGGAAGCACGCGCACGCATCTTTGACGGCGAGCATGACGACGATGCGGATGACACAACGGCAAAGGCAAAGGGAAGCAGTCCAACCGGCGATTCCGCTAGCAACTCGGCGGCAAGCGCAGGAGTTCAAAAGAGTGATGCTGCAGTGGCCGGCAATGCAGTCGCCAGCACTGAAAACGCGAGCGCCACGGCTGCCCCGGCGAATGCTGTGCAAACAACCGCTGCGCCGGGCGGATCTGGCCGTGATGTGTATGATGGATCCGCCAAAACAGGCTCAGATGGCAACTACCATGCGCGCTCTACTGGATCCAAGTTCCAAGAGCGCCAGTTCAATCCTCGTCCGCCACGATCAAACAACTACCACGGATACAACCGCAACAACGGCTCGTATGGTGCGCCTGCTTATCATCAACAACAGTGGGGGCAATATCCATATCAGCAATACCCCCAGCACCAGCAGCAGCACCAGCAGTCGTATCAGCAGTACCAGCAATACCAGCATTACCAACCCTACACACAGCAGTACTCACAGTATCAGCAATATCCCCAGCAGCCATACCAGCCATATCAGCAGCAATACCCACAGCAGCAGCAGCAGCAGCAACATCAGATGGGTGGACCTGGATCCTTGCCTCGAGGTGGTTACAACCAGCCGCCTGCATCCAATGCCATGTACTATGGCAACCCGGGTGCCTACCCCACGCCACACGCACCCCACCATGTGGCTAGCCACATGGCTGCCGGTCCTGTCTCTGGCCCATCTGGCGCAACATCCAATGCACCCCCAGTCCCGCACTATCCAGGGGTCAACCACCGTCCCGACGCCCAGTTCAACAGTGCTGCCACCGCGAACAGCAACAGCACCGAGCCTGACGCGTCCCAGCATCATCCGCAACCGAACGAGACCGGACGCACCACGCCGCCGTTTTTTGTGCCGTACTCGGCGCATGTGCCCAATGCACAGCCTTACTCGGGCAGTGCTTCTCTCCAGCAGACGACGCCATCCAACAACGCTCAGCAGCAGCAGCAGCGACGTGCGTCACCGCAGCCGTCGTCTGATACGACTGCACCACCGGCGACAGACACGCCCGAGCTCGCCGAGTCTCTCGACAGAATAAAGCTGTAGCGTCATTGGCACCTACCACCCCCACCATCCAACCCAATGAGTTCAACATTGTACCGACATGTATTGTGTAAGGAGAGCCGTCGTCGGGGGGCAGTCAGAACATGGTGCGTAACGCGCGTGCACACAGCTTGACGAGGGCGGGGATCCGGCGCTGCTTGAGTGTGTCGAGGGACACGGGTCTTGTATCCTGTGTCAGCTTGCCGAGGTTCTGTGTTGCCACCCTCAACGTGTCTGTCAGTCACAAGCCAACAACAGCAACAGCAACAGCAACAACAAGGTCGCAATGGGAGGAGGTGGTGGTGGATGGGGGAGCACGGACCTGCTGGAACACATCACGGACACGAGGGTGCGTGCTGTAGACATACACCTGAGCCTCGACATCACGGTAGAGCGACCGCTGATTAAAGTTTGACGATCCGATGGCAGTGAGGTAGGGTGCCGACACGCGCGTATCTGCGCCATTCTCTGCTGCTGTCTCGTGCAGCCATAGACCCTTGGCGTGCCACGTCCAGCCTGCACGTGTGTACTCCATCACACGGAACCCAGGAGTCTCTGAAGACGCGGCTGGATGAGACGATGGCAATGACGGTGACGATGATGAGGCAACAGCAGCAGCAGCAGCTAGGCGGTTGCGGGCGGTAAAGTCCTTGACAAAGAGAAGCTCGAGATAGCTGTACGCGTCCGGATGAAGCGCGACACGCCTTTGGATCCGTAGAAGCCGTTTGCCTCGGGCGACGAGCACAGGATGCGGATGTCTGGTGTCTGGCATTTGACCAGCAGCCGGCGATACGGCTCCGGCAGGTTGAGGTAGCCGCTCGCCAGCGTCAGCGATGCGGTGTTGGGCGATGCCGCGAGATGTGCCAGGATGCTGAGCATGGTGTCCTGGTCGTACGTGATGCCCGCGACACCGAGCTGGATCGCCGGCGTCGCAAAGGTGGTTGGTGCAAGTGTTGCGTTGGCTGGTGCGGGGTCTGGGGAACGCACCGACGACGACTCGGGGCCGGCGTCCTGATCTTGCGTGTCAAGCGACACAGATGGATCGTCAGGCGATGACAGGGCGAGCAGCTGCGATCGTTCAAGCTGTGTCCGCGCGATCCACGACTCGGAAAAGTCGGTCAGCGTCTGGCGCGCGTGGGAGAGAAGGTCCTGGCGACGCATGCGGGCCGTTGTGCGCATGGGCCGGCCCGATGCATCGCTGACGAGCGCTTTGGGCTCGTCGGGTGGTGGCGCAGAGATATCGGCCAGCCGATCTATGAGGTCGGCAAAGTAGGCGGCAAGGCCGGGCGAGTTCCTGAAGAGAACGTAGCGATCCTGTCTGTTGGTAAAGTAGTCGCCGCTCAGGTTGGCACTGCACAGGCATGTCAGCAGCCAGGCGGACGGCTGGACGAGATGTGCGACGCCGGCACGCGGCGCGCTGCACATACCCGCTGACAAGAACATGATCGTCGAAGAGGTACGCCTTGATGTGCTGCAGGCCAAAGACCTCGTTGAAGCGCTGCGGCACAAGCGACATCAGCGTGGATTGCGCTGCGGGCGAGCGGTATAGCGACAGCTGCACCTGGCCCGGGAACCGCCTGGCCAGCGTCGCAAACATGGTCGACGAGCTCTCGCCGCGTGCGTTGGAACGTGTGCCTCGGAAGCCGTCGACAAGGACCGACAGCTGCAGGTCGGGATTGGCGGCGAGGGCGGCCGCAAGCTCGTCCATCTGCCGATGCAACGTGTGAGCGTGGTGCGTGGCACTGGCTGTGCACACGGCCTCGGGCAGGGCATGTCTGCCAGCAACGTACCAGTGCAGTCTCTGACGAGCCGACATACAGCGACGCCAGGCAGATGCGGTGCTTTGCCGAGCGAATGCCTGCCTGTGAGAGTGCAAGCCGTGTGAGTGGAGCTGAATGTGTGCGTGCGTGTGTGTGTGCATCCGTGTGTGCGTGCATGCGTGTGAAGCGGCAGTGGCAGCCGGGCGACGCACCCGCAGCGCCTCTCGGAAGTCGTGCGGCTCGTCAAGGACGGCGACCGAGTCAGCGTCAATGGCGAACACGGGCAGCGCCGACAGCAGCTGCGCGATCGCATTCATCGTTGGGGCACACGGCGGAAAGGACGGACGGCCAGACGACAGAGATCGCACTGTATTGCAATGGACACAAAGAGATAAAGAGGCAGCGGCTGGGCGGTGTGGGTGGCAAGGGGCCGTGGGGCGTTGGTTGTGTGGGCGTGCTTGGCTGGCGGCGGGCGGCTGGATACACGGGCGGGCAGGTGGACAGACGGGCAGGTGGACAGACGGGCAGACGGACTGACGGGCAGATGGCGATCATTGGCCGAGGGGCGTGTCGCTGGATGCGCCAAAGGTGTTTTCGGACGAGTAGACGATGTAGAGGAAGCCGTCCTCGTCCTTGTGCTGCGCGTAGACCTCGCTCAGCAGCGACGATGCCGGCGGCAGCACGTTGTTGACAAAGATGAAGATGGCCTTTTCAGAGCTGATCTTGATGCGCTTGCGGATCACCTGCAGAGCAGCGAGTGGGGATGTGTGAGTGTGTGTCTTGTGTGCATGTGTGTGTGTGAACGGCCATTTCAGCTGCACGGCTGCGCTTGGCTGCGCTTGGCTGCGCTTGGCTGCGCTTGGCTGGGCCACCACCACGGGCGGCAACAAACTCACCCACACAAACTGGCCGACGGTCAAGTCGCACGGCACGCTGGACGATAAAGGCAACGACAGCAGCCAGACACGATGCACAGGTCAGCACGGAAAGACGGCGGGGCAGGCAGCGGGGCAGGCGGCAAGACAGGCAGCGAGACAGGCGGCGGGGCAGACGCACAGGTACTTCTTCTTGTCGATGTTGGGAATGTCGCTCTTCTCGGCCTTTTCGACGATGCAGGGAATGCGGTCGGGATACTTTTCCTTGATCCGGTCGGCCTCGAGCTTGCGCTTCTCTGCGGGGAGTTGCCAGCGCATGTGTGAGCTCAGTCTGCGCCTGCCGTCCCAAGCCGTCCCAGCCGTGCCCTGCGGCTGATGGCGAGCGCATGCCCGTCGGCGTTGCTGCCACGTCCGCCAGCCAGCCCACGAGCGGCGGGCATTGCCAGGGTTGCCATGGACGTGCCCCGCTCCATCACACCGCCTGCCGCATGCACTGCATGCACTGCTGGCTTCTGCTGGCTACTGCCCGCCATGCAACGACTTCCGCCATCCACTGCGCTGCGCTGCTCGCTGCTCTCACCAAAGGGGTGGTCATCCTTGAACTTGGAGCGAACCATTGTGTTGGTCAAGTGGCGATGAGCTTCAGAGTTTAACGGAAAGCTTCGATATAACGCGCGATGGATGTTGTGACGTGGACGCTCGCAGGCGAAGGCAACGCCCACGTCGTGGTGGCGGGTCTGGCCGACAGCGACGACGACAACGACGACGACAACAAAGACGACAATGATGATGATGGACAGAGCAATGCCCGCAACGGCACCAACGGACAGACCAACGGACAGACCAACGGACACGCCCGTGCGGCTCGTGGCCTGCCGTGTGTGCTGCGGCTGTCCAAGGCCACGTCGACGGCAACACCGTCGCAACACACGCACACCGAGTCCGAGCTGGCCAAGCGGGCCGGCTTCCAGTCGCTGGTCACCGAGCGGCTGTTTGGCCGCGCTCTGGTGCCGCACACGGTGCGTGCCGTGTGCCGTGTGCGATGTGCCGTGTGCCGTGGCCGCAATCGTCTGCTGACGGCACCTGCAGTCCATCGTCCGTGTGTCGCCGCTGCTGCTCAAGGACATTGCCACCGTCATCGATCCTCTGCGCTCGCCGGACCGCAGACTCACCTCGTTCATCGACATGAGCCAGACGCATGCGCTGCGTGTCGAAAACACGCTGCTGGCGCACACGCTCAGATCGCTGCTGCCTGACCAGGCGGTGCCTGTCGCTGCCAAGTGGCACTCGCTGGCGCTGGAGATCAAGGCAAGTGCGGTGTCCATCCGACTGCTGCTTGGCCGTCGCTGACTGTCGGCGGCTGGCCGCCTGTTGCTCATACACGCACGCGCACACACACAGCCAAAGTGGGCATTCATCCCTGCCGAAGCAAGCTCCCGTGTCTGTCGCTTCTGCGGCCACCAGATCCTCAGACAGACCCAACAGGGAAAGCCTGCAAGCAAGTTCTGTCCATTGCGTCTGTTTGGAGGAACACGCGATCAGGTTCGCAGAGCGCTTGCCGATCTGCTCGAAACGCCTCAAAACAACCTCAAGGTGTTTGTGGATGGCGCGCATGTAAGCCACGACCTGGTGAGTGCACTCGGTCCATGATTTCGACTCAGCCTGTGCTGCAACTGGCTGACGCTGGAGTCGTGATGGATGGCCGCTCAGAACAAGCCTACCATTCAGGAGTTGTTTGGCTCGCTGGACGCGTTCCTGGACCAGATGACCAAAGTGCTGCTGTCCAATCCGCTGCTGACCATGCTGCAGGACCACCAAGGCGCTTTACATCACGACCCTGCAGTCATCAAGAGCCTAGTTGCCGGCCTGGCTGCAGCAGGAATCCAGGAATCGGATATTGATTCGCACTTGCTGGACAATATCGACCAAGTCCTGCAAGACTACGCTTCGGGCAGCGACGCCAGCACAGACGGGCTTGCTCGAATCTGCCGGTTCCTGCTGTCCATGACACTCAAGGATCTGTCCATCATGCTGGTCTTTACTCCGTCTGCGTATGACCACAACACGGCATCCCTTGACCGCATCCGTCTCATTGACGTGGATTCCAAGAGCATCGCCAATCTCTCCAAGTGGACCAAGCTCCAGCAGGAGATTGACGCGTAAGTTTGTGCAGCCAGAGTTGCTTGATCCGTTCACTTGGTGTACAGCCCGTCTCACATGAATCTGGACAGAGCTGTGGCGCAAGCGCCGCTCCCAGACTGTGTAGGCATTGACAGACAGTAGCGATCGTAGCCACACAGAGGCAGATGGACTAATCGTAGATCAATAAGTATCATTGGAAACAAGAGTCGAAGCGCGGCGTGTTGCGTCTCACACGTCGCGTCCAAGCTTGCTCTTTCTCTCGGCGTACAACTCGTCGACCATGGCCTTGACTTCTGGATGCGTGAAGCGGCCCTTTGTGGACTCGTAGAACTCGTCGAGATGTTTTCCCGTAGCTGTGAGCAATACACGATCCGTTAGAAGGCAGTCCATGCCCAAGCACATGCACATGCGAGGATGCGAGGGCTTGCGTGGCAAGCAAAGCGTGGCAAGAGAGCAGCGTACCCTGCTCGTACTCGAATGCCTGAACGATCATCTCAAACTGAATCAGAGCAGAGCAGAGCACAACAGATCAGTCCAGGCACTCCATCTCAGCGAGACTGAAGCCCTCAAGCCCACCTTGTCCAGATCCTTGCAGAGCAGCGCCTCGGGCGACTGGGCGGCCTCGTACTCCTCCCACAGCGCGAGGATCTCGAGGATCTGCGGCGACGACCCGTTCAGGTCCACAAACGACAGCATGGCGTCTCGCTCACGCCGCTCCTTCTCGGCCTTGGACACGCCGCTGTGCGGGGTGAGGTCGCCCACGACGGCCTCGGCCAGGTCGTGCACGATCGCCATCTTGATGAGCCTGTGGCGGTCGATGGCCGCGTCTTGGATGAGCATCGCCATGACTCCCTGCGCCGTGCACGCAGGCGTCAGTCTGCATGTCGTTGTGGCCGTGGCCGTGTCCAAGACAGCGTCCAAGACAGCGTGCCCACCATGCGGTGCATGTGGTCCGCAATGGACTCGGCGCCAGGAACGCCGCGGTCGACCCAGCCCGTGCGCTTGGTGGTCTTGAGGCGCTGGCAGATGTGCAGGAACTCGAGCGCCGTCATGGTCGTGGTCGCTGTCTTGGTAGTTGGACTTTGGTTGTTGTGTTGGTCGATTCGACGCCAACTGCTTAACCACCAACTCCAACAACGCACCGATGGCGGCCGCCTCTGCGCAAGCTCTTCTCGCTTGGGTAAGCTGTCCGTGCCCTGCCCACGCCCTGCCCACGCCCGCGCTGCAAGGCCCGTGCCCCTGCTGCAAGGCCCGCCCGGCGTGTGTGCCGTCCACACTGCCCGCCGCTCGCTGTGCACGCCGTGCTGCTCCTGCTGCCGCCCGTCCTCTGCGCCGCCTTGCATCCTGTTGCGGCACCTGCCTCGCACGGCTGGCTGGCTGGCTTGCACGGCTGGCTTGCAGGGGCTGCGCTAATATCGCCGCACACTGACCATGTACGCTGGCGACGCTGGCGACGCTGGCGACGCTGTGCAGCTCAACTCGCTCGACGGCGTGTCCTCGCCGCCTAGCTCGCTGCAGGACCTGGCCGACGGCACCACCTTCCTGGAGGTGCTCCACAACGTGTAAGCTTCGCCTCGCCTCGCTTCGCCTCGCTCGTCTGCTTGGCCAGGTCCCACCGTCTGACACACCGGCGTCTGTCACACCCCCTGGCAGTGATCCGCAGTGGTTCAAGCTGCCCAAGATAACAGACATGGGCGACAACTGGGTCTACAAGTTCAACACCATCAAGCGTCTGTACAAACTCATGGAGAGCTACTTTGAGGAGTTCCTGGCCAGGACACGAGCGATCTGGGCTTTGACGGCCCGTCGCTGCAGCTGGCCGCCCAGGGCGATCCAGAGCACATCCTGCGCCTGGCCCACTTTGTCGTTGCGCTCTCGGTGCAGTCAGAGGACAAACCAGCGCTTCGTCACCTAAGATCCAGAATCTCAGCCAGTTCGACCAGCACGAGCTCATGGTGGCCATCGAATCGGTAAGCCTCGGGTGCCGTGCACCGGATCTGTGCCCCGATCCGCCGATACTCATCGGGCATGCTCTCCCATCCCGTGTGCAGATCATGAGCCGCCTTAGACCCCTCGAGGACGACATCCAGCCGTAAGTGGCTCGGCGTCCGATCGCTCCCGGTGCCCGTCCATATCCGCTCACAGTGTGTTTGTGTCTGGCTGCAGATCCGAGGTCATCCAAAACATGGCGCCGGCTTCCATGTCCACGCGCCAGCAGCTGGAGTTGGAGTCGGTGAACATGGACATGCGCACCAAACTCGAGAAGCTCCAACACATGAACGTATGTCTTTTATCCATCGATCCACCCATCGATCCATCCATCCATCCCAATCCAACGCCTGCAGCATCCACTCACACTTGCATCCACCGCAGGACCAACTGCTTGCTGAGAAGCAGGAAGCGACTGCGCGCATCGACGATCTTGAGCATACCCTCACCGAGTTCAAGTCGGCCGGCAATGTCCGACTTTTTGCTGCGCACAGAGATTGACAAGCTCAAGTCGGAGCTGTAAGCGCAGATCGCTTCGCTTCGCTTCCCATCGCATCACATCATCACAGCCTCTCATGCGCCTCTTCCCTGTTTCTCTGCAGCGACAAGAGCGAGAACCAGCGTCTCGAGTTCGAGTCGATTGTCGAAAAGCAGAGCATCAAGATCAACGAGATGACCAAAAAGGTATGCCACGGCCATTTCACATGCCGCCCTTTACCGCCCCTCTCCTTACGCGTCTACGATCTTGCTCCTGGCTGCCACAATCAGGCCGACCAGGCCAGTCGTCTCCAGGATGACAACCAGCGTCTCCGCGACCAGGTCGACGAGTTCCGCCATGCTGCCGACAAGCTCCAAAAGTCCGAGGCCATGCTCGACAAGTACAAGAAGCGCATCGACGAGACCACGGAGCTCAAACGTACGATCAAGGTCGGTTGGCTATCGCCATCTTGCTTGGGCTCACTTGACAGGCGGTGTGCATTTTGCCGTGGTTCTCACAGTCCGAGGCTGTCTGCTCCATCAGGTCCTTGAAGAGCAGCTTCGTGCCAACGAGAGCCGCAACAACGCCCTCGAAGACGAGTACCGCAAGGCCAACAGCTTCAAGTCGCTCATCGAGACCTACAAGGGCCAGCTGTCGTCGCTCGAAGAGAAGGCATCTGCCATGCAGGTGGAGAACACCAAGCTCGCGTTTGAGCTGTCCGACACCAAGGTCAAGTACCAGCGTTACGAGGCCGAGCACAACCGCGACCAGGAGCTTATTCAGGAGCTGCAGGAGCGCATCCGTGATCTCGAGTTTGGCGGTGAGCAGAGGCGAATGCCTGTGCCTGCTGTCATTGCTGCTTGGCTGGCTGACTGACTGATCGTTCAAACGCTGCTATTGTGCGGTCTGCTGGTCACAGTGGAGCTGAGAGGGTCAACGGATGGTGGCTGCGCCGGCCAGCGGAGGCGACGAAGGTAAGTCGCAGGATTGGGTTTAGCGTTCATTGGATGCCATGACTCGGTCTCTGTTGCTTACATCCAGGTGTTTGGGACAAGCAGCCGAGTGCAGCAGCTCGAGATCGAGATCCACCGTCTGCGCACTGAAAAGTCCGAGGACAGCAAGAGGCTCAACCAACTGCTTGTGCTCGAGAATCTCCTTGATGACGCCAACCGCTTCAAGAGCAAGCTGGAGGAGGACTACCGCCGGCGCATCGAGAAGAACATGAGCCTCGAAAACGAGCTCACCACCTGCGCAACGGCACCGACAGGGACGGCAACAGCTCCAACCTACGCACCCGTCTGCAGGAAGTCGAGACCGAGCTTGCCCGCGTCAAGTCGCAAAAGTCGGCCGACAGCCCCGTCCGCGACAGCGGATCGCCCATGTCTCCCGACAGCGTCTCGGGCGACCCCGTGAAGACCAAGAAGAAGCTGGACCAGCTGTCGTCGGACAACTCGACGCAAGCGTCGCGCATTGCGTCGCTGTCCATGGGAGAAGGAGGCCGCTGCAGAACACCATTATGGATCTCAAGGAGCGTCTGCAGCAGCACGACCGCATGAACAGCGAGCTGCGTGCTACGCTGGCTGCCTCGGAGACCCGTGGCAGTCGACCGACCAGACCACGCAGAACCTTGCCATGGCCACGCAGCAGATCACGCTGCTCAAGGACCAGAATGCGCAGTACCAGGACTCTCTCAGAAAGGCCAAGGAGGTCAGCTTTGACTTGCGGCCCATCTGTTCACATGCCTGCCATTCCGTGGCTTTTGTGCTGACAGTGCACCTGTGATGGTCAAACAGCATATCGTGCTCCAGAACAAGAAGATCCCAGAACCAGGATGCTTCTGGCAAGGTACGCATGCGTGTCTCGCTTGTCTCGCTTGCATCAACCCAACTTTCGCTTCGCTTTGGTCGGCACTCGCTGACAAGCACTCGTCGACTGGCAGCAAGAGTTCTTTACCGAGGCCCTCGAGTCGCTGCAGCCAGTCGGTCAAGAGCAAGGAGATGGAGCTCGAGCGCGCCAAGAAGGAGGTGGCGGACACCCGAACGGCCGCCACGCCGCGAGACGCGTCTGATGATGTCTGCCTTTACCGAGCTGGGCATGCGGTTCCTGCAGCAGGCGGCCATGGGCGTCAGCGCTGGAGCCGGCAACGGCGGCGTCTCGGGCACTTTTGGATCCCCCCGCACCAAGAGCCCTGCGACGTCGTCGTGGCTTGGGCAGCAGCGCCAGCGGTTCGATGGCGGCTCGCCGTCTGCCCGTCGTCGCTGATCTGCTGTGCACCTGCGTGCTGGATTGCTTTTGGCTCGTCATCACTTTGCCATCATCCTTGCCATCCTTGTCATCATCATATTGAACATCCTCTTCCAACGTGGTCTTGTCTGCTTGCCAACGTGGCCATGAAGCCAGGCAATGTCCGGATCTTGCCGGCGATCTGTGCAATTGGGCATGAAGGCGTCCAAACTGCAAGCCTTTAACAACGAGATAGTCAAGGGTGAGAGCGCACACAGGCACACACACACACTCGCCCAGCCACTGACACACTTGCCCGGCCACCACAGCACTCGAGGTTGCGTACGAGCGGCGGCAAAGGCGAGTCCGGCCGAATGGCCAGCGAACCCCAATGTCTCGGTTGCAACGGGCTGACAGACCGTCTGCCACAGTCTGCAGCAAGAGAGCGACGAGCTCGACGCAAAGAGCCAGGAACTCACCGCGCTCATCAACCAGCTGCAGGACGAGCTGCACCAGGTCCGGCTGTCCCAATCAGCCGTCAACGACAAGAAGCAGCGCTACGACAAGCTTATCAAGGTGAGTCTCGGCTCGCCTGGCTGGCTGGCTGGCTGGTTGGCTGGCTGTGTTGGTCGATCGGAGCTGACTGGCGGCGGGTTTGGCAGGAGACGGAGCATGCATACGCAAAGATCCTCGAGTCGTCGCAGACACTGCTGGATGTGCTGCACCAAGGGACGCAGGGCGATGCATGGAAGGACGGCGGGCAATGAATGATCGTGTTGCTAGAAAATAAGGAGCAGGTGGGAGTGGGGTGGAAGGCAGGGAGGCAAGCGAGGCTCAATGGCAAGTCCAGTGGGGCGGAGTCTACAAGGAGTCGGCGTCCCTTTCGAGCGTGTTGCGGAGCGTCTCGAGGAACTTGTGTGCAGTCTTGTCGTCGACAGCGCGGCGGTCGACCGTGAGCTCGAACACGAGCCGGGTCGAGCGCGACTGGGTGCCGTTGGCGGCTGGGAAGGCAGAGGGCGACGGGCTTGCAAGACCAAACAGTCCGTCGTCGGCGTCAAGAGCCGATGAGGCTCCCGACGCGGATGGGGCAGAGGCTGCAAAGAGATCGATGCTGGACGGAGTCGATGCGGGCTCAGAGTGCTTCTGAACAATGCCGAGGAGCTCGTCAAAGGCTGCGTCCGAGTCGGCGCTGCTGGCGGCGGCAGCATCTTGGCCAAGATCGGCTGCGCAGACTGTGAGGATGGCCGTGTCCTTGGACGACAGGTACGGCGACGGAACCTCGTCGACTTGCAAGGCCGTGTAGTCGTGCAATCTGGGGCATGCATCCGTGAGCAGCCAAAAACAGGACCCGAGAGTAGTCGCAGATGCGATCGTACCTGAAGAGACCTGTGGTCTTGCCGGCAGCAGTCGAGTCGTCGCGGGAAAGCTTTGCCAACAGCCACGCTGCTGAGCTTGTTGCTCAGCGGAAGCGCCATGGTTGAAGGTCCAAACGCAGACTCGCGGGTCAGGAGCATGCGATCTGTGGCGCCAGCCACTGCAGCCTTCTTGGATGCATCAAACGACGCATTGACTGCCACACCGTTCATGCCAGTCAGTCGCTCTGATGCACTCTGTGCACCAAGCCATGCCTTTGTCCCCGAACTCACTCTTGGGAAACTGCTGCAGCGTGCGACCGACAGCACTGGCAATGACATCCTGTGCCGAGCGAGGCTTGCCATCTGCATACACATCGGCGAGACATTCAGCATCAGTTGCCCATCGGTGCCATACAAGCACAGACTCGCAGCCAGCATACCAAGGATGCTGCATGCCAGCAGCGGCAGGGTTGACTGCGACGGCATAGTACTGCATGGGGACGCTCTCAAAGGCAACCCGTCCGCACTGCCAGCGCTTGCGCCTGGACCGGCCAGGATGCCTGGGTTGGAGATGTACGCGAGCACGTCGCCCTTGAGCAGTCTGCCCTTGGGACCTGTCCAAGGCATGCGCCATCGCATGCGCCATCGCACCGCATCAGTCTGTCAGCCAGCCAGCCAGCCAGCCTCGTCCCACTTGCGAGATCGACCGAGATCGATGCCATCACGATGCGATCAACGAGCATCTGTGCATCCACAGTCAAGACGGCCGAAAGGGTCGAGCAGACGTACCGAGCGGGGGAATGCGGGCAACAATGTCCGAGGCAATGTGGTGCTTGCCGACGATACTGGCAACCGCCGGTGTGAGCGTCTCGCTGCCATGGTGATGCGCACTCGAGCGAGCAGCGCGAGACACCGAGAAGGACGCAATGCACTCGAGGCGTCAGTCCGAGTGCGTGGTGGTGCGGATGGTGGTGCAGGAGCGGTTGGACTCACTGCGGGTTGCTCTGGCAGCGACGGTGCCGTGGCCAAGCGCGGCCGACAGCGTCTTCAGGCGGTTGAACGGAGCATTGTCTGGAGTTGGGCGTTTGGAGGAAAGTAATGAGAGCAGATCTTGGCCGATCGGCATTCATTCGTTTGCTCAAAGCACACACACACACACACACACACACACAAGAAAGAAGGCAAGGCTGGACACGTTCTTTCATTCAATGGTCGTTGTTCATCTTGACTCGGCCATTGTGCTAGAGGCCTGGCTCGATCGGTGAGCTCGCCCATGCGTTGGCCATCCTGCGGCCGTTGCTGCTCCAGTTCGCCTCCAACTGGCTGCAAAACCTTGCAGTTCTTGGGCTCATTGACAGAGGGCTGAGGCTGCCGTCTTCACAAGGTTCGTCATGGTCGCGCTCGGCTGATGGCGTTCCAGTCGCTGCATCAGCGATCATTCCTTCAAGTCAGCCACCGACATGGCAAAGGCACATGCAACATGGTCTGGCGGTCGCTTACATGCTTGCATTGGCGCCGTCACGCGCACAATGTAACAGTCGTTGTTAGCTGATGGGCTTGACGTCACCCGACGCTTGGCCTGACGCTCCTGCGAGTCGTCGTCTGGCTGGTCCGTGGTGTCCTCAAGTACGCGCTTGTTTATTTTCTTTTCTTTTCATTCTTCATTACTAAGAAAGTTTTTTATCAATTACTTAGATATTTCAATTCATTGATTTCTTTTTTTCTATTTTCATATATGGATTCAGATTTTGCTTTCCTATTTGATATTTGATTTCTCTCCATTTAATTAATTAATTAGTCATCCACAGTTAATTATCTTATTTTTTTATTCCCCCCTCTTCTTCTAATAATTAGTTTTCTCTTTTTTTATTTTTCTTCCTTTAAGTCTTTCCCCTCCTTAAAAAGTCAATTTGTCAGCCCCATTAATCAAGCTCCAGAGTGACCCTAAGAGGCCAAATGCCAGCTCCTTCGGTGCCAGATATCTGATTTCAAGGGAGTGTACTAATGAACTAATGAAATATGAGGCCCCACCGTCAAGGGGGGGGGGGTGATCCCCGTTTATTAATTTGAACGGACCAATCAATCATATGGTGTGAGAGGATAAAAATCTTAATGCTTAACTAGTAGAATTATGCAACTGCTTCCGCAACCACAACTTTGTTATGACTTAAACCGAATCAAAAATAAGACCTTTTGAATCAAAATTTTTTATTCTGTTTTGACAGGCGATTTGTACAATCTCAAAAAAATATTCACCAATTTATAATAAAAATTGATTACTAGCAATTCCAACTTAAAATATTCGAATTTCAGAATATTATAAGAACAAGATAATTTTTTCCCTATTTAGTTATATTATTATCAATGTAATACATGTATAGCCCTAATTATGGATCATGAGTACTTAAAGTAAAAAATCTTAATGATCTCATCTGTCAATTAAATTATCACTAAATAAACTTACAATAGCCATGCAATACCAAAAATTAGGTAAGATTTCTAGCGTTATATCTAATTAAATCACATATTTCACTGCTTCAATTAAGACCCGCCAAATTAATTCCATTTCAATGTTGCCAAAATACTTAGGAGGTGGAAAATCCAAAAATGATCTTCAATTGAGGGTATGGACTAATCAGGTATCTAATCTGTTTTGATCCCCATACTTTAGTAATAGAATGTCAATAATAAATAATAAAATACTGTCGTACATTTTTCTAATTAATATATAAAAATTCCATCTTTTCATTAATTATTCATTTTATTTCTTTTTTATTCTAGTGAGACTTGTTCACCATCTTTTTACACTTATACCTATTTATTCTCAATTACACTATTCTATCTGTATTACCGCGGCTGCTGGCACAGTATTTATCCAGAATAAGAGCTCCCCGAAAGAAGCGAAAGAAATAAATTAATCATTATTTATTAATTCTTTATCATTAACTGAGTCAAATTTTCATTCATTGCTCAATATTTTTCACTGCTGCCTATGGAAATTGCTTTCTAATCAATTTTGTGACTTCTGTTAAGGATTATCGGCAGATTCCTTTTAGAATTCTTTACCTAAACCTAAAGATTATTCATCAAAACCTCCTTTTGAAAGTTTTGGTAGAAAGATCCTATTACTCACCTTATCGCATCAGATTATTTATAATCTTTTTACCAACATGTGTTATTTAATGATATGTGTTTATTGTTAGCTATAATCATACATTTCTTAATCAGTTCCAGTTCATTGGATTAATTTTACTACTTATTTCTTAGTTTTATTACTTTCTTTTTTATTTATTTATTTTTTAATGCTCCTTCTTATTAAAGACATTTTAACCACCTCGGGCTGGGTCACCCCTTTTGTGGAGCTTACCAGAATTCAATTCAAATTCTCAGATGAGCCGGCGATTTTGTTTAGTATCGCTGAATACTTGCTGTTTAATAGGGTCGCCACTCGGCCCGCCTCGGGCTTAACCTTAGACCCTTAGTTTGTCGGATCCCCCGAGAAAATCAATTGATGGTCAGAAATCCATTAAGTCAAGATATGATCTGTTGGATTTGATTTTGTTGAAAAATTAATCGCTGGACTAAGCCCCATTTATTTCAATTAATTTCTGCCTACATAGTAAACCGAACCAGTCGGCTAACATCAAACATAATGTAGTTCTATTGGATTTAACCCCCGTCAAGGACCCAGCTGAGACAATCCGACAAGCTATAAAAATTGGAGGCCCTTGAGGGTTAGCCCCAGGAGACCGTGAATCATCGGATTTTGGACCCTAGATCGAGAAATCATATTAACTGATTAATAGGTAATAATTAATTACCACCCCACCAATAAACGATACCAAATAATAATAACCATACAACATCAACGAAATGAAAATACCATATAGCAAATTCTAATCCTAAGTGATGTTCAGTAGTAAATTGATCCTAAATTTGTCTACCCATCATTACTACTAAAAAGATTACAGCAACTATAATATGTAATCCATGCTAACCAGTTAAAGAATAAAAAGAAGAACCGAAAACAGAATCACTAAAACTATATTCAGCAAAAGAATATTCTGTATATTGTATTACTAAAAATAATAAACTTAATATTATTGTTAAGAACATACCTATAATAGAATAATCTTTATCACCTTTTAAAAAACTATGATGTGCATAAGTCTAAATAAATCCTGCTCCTAATAATATACAACTTCCTAATAATGGCTAACTCCATGCATCTATTGCTGTTACTCCTACTGGAGGCCATACTGCTCCTAATTCAATACTAGGTGCTAAACTACTATTAAAAAAGGCCCAAAAGAAACTAACAAATAACATAATTTCAGTAATAATAA
>JAHLKH010000124.1:0-82488 GCA_025526915.1 Entophlyctis helioformis | reverse complement strand
GGGGCGGCTGCTGGAATTCCAAGCCATGATGGGATGTCTCACGATGTCATTGCGTCGACTTGATATGCCTGCATACTGAGGCGACTGTGGACGTCCGATGTTGACGTAGCCAGGCAGCGGTGGCCCGAAAGGCACTGTGTCGGCTGGCTGGTGGGGTTCGAAAGGACGGGCGAGGCTGCGTGGCCGATACGCGTGCTGGGCGACTGGGCAGCCAAAAGGACACGCGCCAGTGGTGGTGTCTGCCAATGAATGCTCCGATTCACGCGCCATGGTCGGTCAGCCAGCCCTGCAAGCATGCAAGCACGCCGCGACCATCGCAAGCGATGGAATGGCAGCCGCTACAGGCAATAAGCAGCGCAGGCAAGTCAACCAACCATCGTGTGCTGCTGGGCTGATTGCTGAGCAGCCAGATGCGCCAGACGCGTGTTCTCCAGCTGCTTCGTAGTGGGCGAGTCAGGCCGGCTCTGTGCGGCCCACTCAGAGTGCAATGAGCGTTGAGGCTTGATCTTGCACGAGATCCTGCTGTAGCAAGGCAGAATGCCGACCCTCTGACAGGGATGCGGGTGAACGGACTGGTGTTGGTGCTGATGCGGATGTAGCCGGACATGGTGCGGTTTGCGATTGTGCGAGCAGTTGTTTGTTGCTGTTTTGGTGATGCTTGCTCTTTGGTAAAGGCACGGCTTGGAGACTTTTGTGGTTTCCCGAAAGGACAATGACGTGGCTGCAGGCTTTGTGGGCGGAATGCCATTGCAGCTATGCATCTGGCGAGCTGCGATGATGGCTCAGAATGAGCTGTGATGCAGCTACGTGATCTCGCCTGATGCTCGCAGTCTTGCAAGCGATCCGTCTGCCTTCTGTGAATGGGAATGTGCCTGATTGCTGCCGATGCATCGCAGTTGACCTGCAACGACCAAAGAGCGAATCTGCCCATCAATGGCGTGTGAGACGGACGACGACGAGGCAGGCTGCACGGACATCTCATGGACACCGCACAGAACCACCAGGGACAGAGGCGAGCGTTGGATGCTGCTGCTCGACTTGCTGGTGTACCAGACTGTCGCGAGCAGTGGATGCAGCCAGCCAGCCAGCCAGCCCGTCTTGGATGGATGGATCCATGGACGTTGTCGCGACGACCACTGCGAGCACCATCAAGGCTGTCTCGTGCATGGGCAGCGTGTGCGGGGCGAGAGGGCGGGAGCGAGGAGGGCAGACAGGCGGCCGTGGCATCACGCACCAGTGACAGAGCATCGCACGCCTGCAACTGGCCGCACGCTTGGCTGACTCGGTCTCGCAGTCGTCGTCGTTGCGGCTGCTGTTGGTGCCGTGAGATGGACAGAACACATGAATGCGAGACACGCACAGCCTGCATGCGGACGCGGACGCGACTGACCAAGCCGGGCCAAGCAATCGTCATCAAGTGGCCAAGCAGATGCCGCACCACACAGCCTGTCCGTCAGCCTGTCTGTCTGCACCAGCTGCCTATAAAAGCCATCGGCTGTTCCTCTCTCGCTTGCTCAGCATCAAACAAGCCAACAGCCAACGCTCTCTGCATCCAAACATGATCCACAACAACATGGCACACAGCAACGTCCACGCATCTGCACTCGCTTCAGATGGCTTCCCTCCCGTCACAGCTCGCTCGGCTGCTGCACCAAAGCCAAGTGCCACATCGACATCCATCTCGTCTGGCAGCACTCTGTCGCCTGCACATGGCTCCAACACGATCAGCAAACGCACCAGCTCGCTCGAACTCGCTCAGATGAACCCTGCACCGTCTGCACCGATGGCCCTGCGTTGCCTCTGATCTGCATCCAAGACACGCGCCATATCTCTTCTCTCTGTCCATATCCTGCACATCCTGAACATCGCACATCCAATACATCCATTCATCCATCTTCAGTTGTCCGTTCATGCAGCCACTCTCGTGCCAAGAAGAGCAGCAGTCAGTGGACGGCACAGCTCTGGCAGTCAAGACTGACGACACACTGATCAACAGCAATCAGCCAAGTGTGCCAAGATGCGATGGAATACTCTGCAAATGGATTGTTTGTGGATGCAGTTGATGTGCCAATATTCGAGTATGCACAGGGCATTTCTAAGATGTGAAAGCGGGCTTATGGCGCAAATGGATAGCGCGTCTGGACTACGAATCAGGAGGTTCCAGGTTCGACCCCTGGTAAGCTCGATCTCACATTTTACCCATCTGGGCATCGCCTTTCCTTTTGCCACTCTCGCCAGAGTCCCTTCTTTTTGCCCAGATTGCCCTTGTGCACCACGCAGCACGCTCGGCTCTGCATCTACTGCACTCCCCTGCTCACACCAATCCAGTTTGATGTGCGTTCACTCGCCTCGCCAATGTGCGCGTTTCTTCAGGCTGCCCATGGTGTGTTCCAGCGTACCGACCCTGATTCCCCGCGTGCCTGCCATACCCGAGGATGTGTCCTTTCTGGCCTGGCATAAAATGCAAGTACATGGAATCCATCAGAGCAGTAGTTGGGATATCGATCAACTGCATTCATTGGGATGACGTTCAGGCAATCAGACAAAGAGGGACGTGTCGACGCCAGGGCACACATTGTCGACAGCAGCCATGTTCTTGGGAACCTGTCTGCCGTTCTCGGCAATCTGCGCGGCGTTGTTCTCGAGGTTTGCAAGCACGAGCGAGCACTGGTTCTTGAGCACCTTGTTGCGGTTCTTCTGGCACTGGATGGCATCCTTGGCCGCGCCAGTCTTGCCGGCAATGGCCGCGTTGAACACCTGCTTCTCGGCCGTCTCGGCAGCGCGGGCAATCGCCTTGATCGCGGCCGCACCGAGGCTCTCGGGGCACTTGGCGTTGGCGGCAGCAAGAGCAGCGGCACCATCGCCGCCGGTCTTGGAGATGTCGATCGAGGCAAAGTCGGCAGGGGGAGCCTTCTCCTTCTTGGCCTTCTTGGCAGGCTTGGCATCAGCAGCAGCGTTGTTCGCATCGCCCGCGTTGTCGTCAGCCTTGGCCTCGGGAGCAGCGTTGTTGCCGCCACCAGCCTTGCCCGATCCGACAAAGAGCGACGTGTCGACGCCAGCGCAGCGGTTGGTCACATCGCCGGTGTTCTTGGCGACCTGCTTGGTGTTGAGAGCGAGCTGGTCGGCCTTGTTGTCCTTCTGGGCAGACAGGAGCTGGCAGAAGTTCTTGAGCACCTTGTTGCGGTCGCGCTGGCACTGGACGGCAGCCTTCTTGGCGCCAGACAGGTTGTTCACGCCAAACACGGTGTTCTCGGCTGCCTCGGCAACCGCGCCAATGTCCTTGAGCTCCTTGGCAGAGAGGTTGTCAGAGCAGACGGCCTTGGCGGCAGCGAGAGCAGCGTCGCCGTTGCCGTTGGTCTTGGAGATGTCGATCGAGGCAAAGTCGGGAGCACGACGGACGATGTTGGTGGGAACGGCGAGGCCGAGGTGGCGAGGAGAGCGACGAAGATGGATGCGATCATGGTTGGTTGGTTGGAGATATGTTCAGAAGGTGGGTTTGTACACGGGACTACAAGAGTGCTTGAGTTGGTTGAAGGGGAAGCAGCGCTGCCTTTTGTAGCTGGCGACAGACAGGGAATGCCTGGGAGCACAGGCTTGAAGGGCGTGTTTGCGGTGGCGCTCTGTGGTGTTCCCGTCGCAGTCACGCAGTGGCACAGACACGCCCTGGAGGGTGCGCTTGTGCGTGCGTTTGTGGTCAGGGCCAAACACGCCACAGTTCGCGTTTCAGATGCTGCCGCTGCTGCTGTGCACAGGCTGCCACTCGCGGATGGCTTGCGGCCAGTGGCTGGAGTGTGCACCGCGCACCGCGCACTGTGCGGCGCATCGTGAGTTTATCCGAAGCGTCCGGCACGCCCACTCCGTGTGGCACCCACAGGCGCTGGTGATCCCTCGCTGGCTGCCACTAGCACCACCAGCACCAGCACCAGCGGCCTGCACCTGCCGCGTGCAGCGAGCCACACGCGCTGTCGGCCGCTTGCCCAGTGGCTCAGCAGCAGCCAATCTCACGCTCGCTCGCTCGCTCGACCGACACCGCGACCCGCCGCCCATGACGCACGCCGCTGCCGTTGCTGCCGTCGCAGTGTGGCTGTGGCTCTCGCTGCTGCTGCTGCTGCCAGCACAGCCAGTGGCTGCCTGGTGAGTGTCTCTCTCGGCTATTGTCTCACTGCCTGGCTGACTGGCTGACTGACTGCATCGACGCAATGCATCAACCGACTGGCCGCCCTCAGTGCGTAAGTGTCTCACGTCCGCCATGTGCCTGCGTGCGTGCCAGCCAGCCTGGCGTGGTGTCTCACAGCGTCCGCCTGCAGCATGTCGACACACATCGACGTCTCGCACAGAGCAGCGTTTCTGTTTGCGGCCCGTGCGGCGGCCTTGTCTGACGATGCCCAGCCAAGTGCACCACCAACAAGTGCCCGGCCAAGTGCCCAGCCAAGTGCCCCCTCCAGCCCATGGACCATGTCTGCCATCGCCGCTGTTCTGCACAGCCGCCGTGCGTTTGTGCAGGCGGGCTCCTTCTTCCCAGACTGGTGCGTCGTGCCTGCGATCTTGCCTGTGCAAGCACCACAGTCGCTGGTGCTGACACTCACCGTCTGCTGCCCTCTGCGGCCCTCTGCTGCCCTCTGCTGCACTCTGGCGCACGGCCACCATGCGATCGTCCGTGCTGCAAAGGGGATATGCCTGTGCTGGACAGGCTGACGCCGCAGAGACGTCGCACTGGCCGCCGTTCTGGAATGCGTCCATCCAGCACATCGCAGAGACCTATGGCCACGGCAGATCCGGCACCGGCGCAGCATCCGGCACAGGCACAGCCTCCACCAGCGAGGCGGCACTGGATCTCGTGGCGTTCCTGCTGGGCGTGGTGTCGCACGGCGTGGCAGATGCCGTGTGGCACTCGCTGGGCATGGACGAAGGGTTCATCGACGCCATGCAGCACGTCTTCTTCCGGGACAGCTTTGCTGATGCCCACGACAACGCCGATGCAGGCGGCGACCTTGTGTTTGCTCGGCATGCGTCGTTTGCCATGCTCGAGGTGTGTCCTGCTGTGTGTGCTGCTGTGTGTGTCTCGCCGACTGCCCCACCGTCTCTCTCGCTGATCTGCCTGCCGAGTGACAGAGCACCTGGAAAACACCCGTCAGCGACATTGTGGCCATCTACGCTCGTCTCAACACCAGCGTCACGCCGCAGCAGCTGCACCAATGCATGCTGCTGGGATATGCCGGCGTGTAAGCCAACCGCATCGCTGGCGCATACGCTCTGCCACTCTATGCGTCCAGATCGCCGTTCCTTGTCGAGCAGTTCTACTCGTACTTTCGCGGCGGCGTGGACGACATGGCCGTGTGGGTGGCGGATTGCTGGGAAGCCGTGCTGGACTGGCTTGCAGACGGCGCAATGGATCCCGCTGGTCGACAGACGCAGCGATCCTGCCGCAACATGGGCCGCGACTGGACGCCTGGCATTGCTGCGCGGCTGCCGCACTCGGCGTCCCTGCAGTCCTTGCGGTCCCTGCAGTCCTTGCAGCACGCGCACGGCATGCTGGCAAGCACAGACGGCAACAGCACAAGGCGTGGCAGCAAGGGATCCCATGCAGCCAGCAGCAGCAACACCAACAGCCATGCAGCACCAGAACGCAGCTGTCTGGCCCGCTCCATTGCATCGGCAGCACACGCTGTCTCGACCGTGTCTCGTGCATCGCAAGCCACAGCCGACTGGGACGCCAGCCGCCAGTCGCTTGTGTTGACCATCACTGGGCCACAGCTGCACAGCTCGGCGGCACTCGCGCGGCTTGCTGCCCAGTGTCTGATTCCCGCCGCACTCGACACGGCGAAAGCAATGGCAGCACGGGCCACTCCGCCAGCCGCAGCACCAACCGCATTGGCCGTTTCTGAGATGAGCAGGAAAACTACACGGCCCAAGCCAGCATCAGTGGCAGCAACCGACAGCACGCCGCATGAGCCTTGGCTGCTTCCAACCTTGGCACGGCTCGCGCGGATTGCTGTTGACCAGATCGCAGCCAATGCCCGTCGCTGGTGGTGGGGCGATGAGTGCCGCACGGTTGGCAAGGGCCGCAAGGATGTGCGGGCCACGCTCGAGACTCTGAATGCTTTTGCAGGGCTGGGCAAGTCGCTTGTCTCGGGCGACTTTGACGGCGATGGACGGCCCGACCTTGTGGTTGGTGCGCCAGGATACACGGTCGGACACGCCAGCCAGGCGGGCCGTGTGTTTGTGTTCCACGGCCGCCGACGCGTGGCAGAGTGGAGTGGACTGGTCGAAGACACGGCCGATGTGGTGCTCGAGGGTGCGTCGCTGGACCGGCTGTGCTCGAGTGCAAAGCCTGCACAAACACAGAGACACAAGGACAGACGGCGCGAGGCAAGACGCGCCAAGCACAGCACCACCAGAGCAGCAGGCGCAACAGACGGAGCAGCAGGAGCAGCACCATCACGAGACTGTGACACACGGCGCGGCATTGTTGGAGCACGCTTTGGATCAGCACTCGCCGTGGTGGATCTCAACCGTGATGGCATCGATGATCTGGCCGTCTCGGCACCGCTGTATGGCGCACACGGCTCGGACGCTGAGAGTGATGATGATGACGCTGATGACGGCATTGACGGCGACAACCCTCGCAATGGAGTGCGATACAACGGCCGTGTGTATGTGTACTTTGGCGTCAAGGGCCGTGGTCTGTGTGGCAGCAGTCGGCAGGCTGGACATGCCACCGTGGGAAACAGTAGCAGCAGCAACAGCAGCCAGACGCTTGGATGTCAGCCTGATGCCGTGATCCGCGGCACACTCTCGCCCACAGCCATGGCAGCATCTGCCGGCGACACTGCATCCGATGGAGACGGCCGTGCTGCCGAGGACCAGTTTCTCGTGTTTGGCCAAGTGCTGTCCGGGCTGGACTTGGACGACGACGGGTTCCTTGATCTTGTGGTTGGATCGCCATATGCGTCGCCCTTCCGCGGAGCACACCAGGCAGGCATGGTGCATGCGTTTCTGGCTGCATCTGGACACACTGGCGACCGCATGACGCAGAACGATGCGGACTGGAGTGTGTCTGGATCGCAAGAGTAGAGTGGTTTGGGAGCTCGCTGTCCCTTGTGCGTGTGGCTGCAGAGGATCGGCCATCCGACTCGCTCAAGAGGCAGCATCAGTCTGTGCATCAGTCTGTGCATCAACCAAACAGCAACCCATTGGCAATGGATCTGGCAAGCGTGCAGGCGGCAGCGCACGGCTGTTGCTGGCTGTTGGAGCGCCTGGATACCGGTTCGTCTCTGGTGCACGCGGCACAGGACGTGTTCATGTGTTTGAGGTGGACAAGGGCCGCGACGTGCTGCCTCGGCCAGTGCTCCACTCGACCGTGATGGGGATTGCAGACATGGGACAGTTTGGATCCACACTGTCCCGTCTTGGGGGCTCGAGTGCGGCATCTGGCGTACTTGCTGTTGGGTCGCCATCCGAGGCAAGTGGAGCCAGACGAGCAGCATGAATGCTGCACGAATGGATGGATGACTGACAGTGGCGCATTGCTGTGCATGCGACTATGCCTGTGCATGTGACTGTGACTGTGCCTGTGACTGTGCCGGTTGCGATGGACGAGACAGGTGTCGCGCAAGGCAGCACCGCGATTCATGAACCTGCCTGGCATTCTGGTGGACGCCGATGCAGGTGGGTATCAGGCAGGCATGGTGCGGCTGCTGGACGTTGGTGCACTCGAGCCAGGCGAACACACCATGGATGCGACTGTGCAGCCAGTGGCATTGCTGCATGGGTCTGGCAGTCTCGGACACTTGGGAGCATCCATGCGGCCATGGACAGCGAGCCGAGTGGATGGGGCAGCAGGGCGCCGTTGTTGTTGCCGAGCCACTTGTCGAGGCCGAGATGGGGCGAGTGCGGCTGTGGGATGTGGACAGCATGCGATCAGCCGGACGGAACAGCGCGACGGCAGATGGCGCGGTGTGCTGGCGGGGCGAGCATGGCAGGGATCGGTTTGGCACGACGGTGCTGTCTGCGGACGGGCTCGGCCTTGTTGTTGCGTCTCCATCGTCACCGTCGGGCACGGTGCACGTTGTGGATGTGCGAGATGTGTGAATGAAGAGTCGCAGAAGCTGGGCACGGTGCACACATGTAGGCGTGTTGCGACTGGCGGCCATTGCGAGCGTGGCGACATGGATGGCGTTTGCCGAGGCTCGGGGCATCTCCGCGATCTCCGAGTCGCAACGGCACGCGAGATCGGACGCGCCTGATCTGTTTATGCGTCGCGACTCCGCCTCGACACTTCATGCGGGTTTCTCCGCCGCTGCTGTTCAAAAGGATGCGCGATCAACTGAGCCAGCAACCTCGATAGCAGCAACAGCAACAGCAACAGCAACAGCAACAGCAGCAACAGCCAACATGGTCAAGAAGGTCTACGTCATCATCCACTCGCTCTGGGGCCACACCAAGACCATTGCCGACGAGATTGTCAAGGGCTCGAGGAGACTGGCGTCGAGGCCAAGCTGTGGCGCGTGCCGGAGACTCTGCCCAAGGTGCGTGCTGCCTGTGTGTCTGCTGCCTGTGTGACTGCTGCGTGTGTGACTGCTGCCTGCTGCCGTGTCTGCCTGCTATTGCATGGCTTGTTGTCTCACGCCTGCCTCATGTCTCATGTCTCATGCCTCACGCCAACAGGAGGTGCTCGACAAGATGCACGCCCAGGAGTTCGACCTTCCCGTCATCACTGCCCAGGACCTTGTCGAGGCCGACGGTCTCTTCTTTGGCCTCGCGTGAGTTCTTGTTGTCTGTCTGTTTGCTGTCTCTCGTCTGCCTCGGCTGTCTGCCTGTCTGCTGTCTCTCGTCTGTCTCTCGTCTGTCTGTGCCATGTCCCGCCTGACACTCGGCTGCCGCCTCCCGCTTCCCGCATGCAGCACTCGCTACGGCACCGCATCTGCACAGATCCGCAGCTTCATCGACTCGACCGGCCAGCTGTTCGGCACGGCGGCCCTCGACGGCAAGCTCGGCGCGATCTTCACGTCGACGTCGACCCAGCACGGCGGCCACGAGACCACGGCGCTCAGCTTCATCTCGACGTTTGTGCACCACGGCATCATCTACGTGCCGTTTGGCTACAAGAGCGGCCTGTTGTTCGACACCAAGGAGGTCAACGGCGGCTCTCCGTGGGGTGCGGGCGTGATCTCTCCCAGCGACGGCTCGCGCAGCGTGTCGGACAAGGAGAAGGAGATTGCCCGTGCACACGGCAAGCAGTTTGGCGGCGTCGTCAAGCGCTTCAACTGAGCAGCCCTTTTGCTGCAGCCCCCGTCCGCTCTCGACCACACACCGCTGCCGTTACCCCTGACTCGTTCCGTCGCATGCGGCACCCACTCCACCTGCACATTCTTGCCACTGCCGCCGAATAAAGCCGTCCAACAGCCAGATCGTCCAACAGCCAGCCCGCCAGCCCGCCAGCCGTCCAATAGACAGGTCTTCCAGTGCATTGTGCGTGCATTGTGCGTGCACTCGTGGCACAGCAGCCAGCCTCTCGCGCAGATCCAGTGGCATGCACCGCGTCGGATGCACCGCGTCGGATGCACCGCGTCGGATGCTGTGCGATGCCAGTGGCACCTTGCAACCATCAACCGCAGAGCGGCTTGCACTCGGCTTCCTTTCCTGCATCTCCGCATCTCTGCATCCCCGTCTGCAGCCATGCCCCCACACGGCACTACCACCACCACCACCACCACCATGCCGCACTTGCGCAGTCTCGCCCTTGTTGGGCTGACCGCCTCGCTGCTCGCCTCGTCGCTTGTCGCAGCCCAGTCGTGCGCCAACCCAAAGACCCACGCGGAATGGCGCGAGCTGACGGCTGCCCAGCAGCAGGCGTACGTGGCTGCCGTCGCCTGCCTCAAGACGCGGCCGTCGCAGCTCGGCCAGACAAGCCGCTTCGACGACCTTGTGTGGATCCACTCGCAGGCCAACAACGTTGCGCACGAGACGGTGAGTAGCGGGCTGTCTGTGTGCATGCCAGTCTGTGTGCATGTCTGTCCTTCCACCTCCACGCCAGCACGCCAGCACGCCAGCATTCCAGCAGACCATCCAACGGCTGGGCCAGATCAGCAGCCATTGGGCGGAGCGGAGCACGACGCGTGCGCAGTTGAGCAGTGTTGAGCAGTGTCGTGCAGCAGCGTGACGAGGCTGTGAGAGTGAGAGTGGCTGTGAGTGGCTGTGGCTGAGAGTGGCTGTGCGAGCAGCAAGCGACAAGCGACTTGCATTGCGCACGCCATCAGTGACTCCATTACGTCGCAATGCACGCCACCGACTGCCACCGACTGCCACTGACCGTGCACGCCTCACGCCTTCCACCCTCAACGACCCACGACCCACGCCCCGCGGCCAGGCTGCATTCCTGCCGTGGCACCGGCTGTACCTGTCGCTCTTTGACCGCACGCTGGAGACCGAATGCAACTACGCTGGCCCGTTCCCGTGAGTCGTGCCGCCGTGTCCACTGCTCGCTGGCTGCGTCTGCTGTGGCCCACGCCTGCAGGACACGCCACTGACCGCACGCGTCTGTCTGTGCTCCAACACAGGTACTGGGACTGGTCGTTTGACGCGCAGGCACCCGAGCGGTCCGAGGTCTGGAGTCGCAGCGCCTTTGGTGGAAACGGCCGCGGCTCACGCAGCTGCGTCATGGACGGCCCCTTTGCCGCCACTCGCGCCAGTCGCGACTGTGTCCATCGCAGGTGGTCGACGGAGCCTGGCCAGTTCGACCTGCCCATGCTTGGCGCGTTCTATGCCCCAGAGACCATCAACTTCATGATGCGCTACGAGTCGTACGACCCGTTCCGTCGGTCGCTCGAGTCGCTGCCGCACAACAACGTACACATGGCGATCGGCGGCGACATGGGCAACGCGCGACTGTCTCCAAACGACCCGATCTTTATGCTGCACCACCGCAACATTGACCGCATCTGGTACCGCTGGCAGCGCCGCCATCCACAGCAGGCGAGCATGTACAGCGGCAATCTCCGGCGAGGCTCGTCCGACAACAATGCGAGAGCGACGGACACGTTGAACATGTTTGGATACCTGTCAACCAACCCAACCGTTGCAGACGTGCTGAGCTCGACTGGCGGCGGCGCAGGCGGTCTCGTGTGTTTCCAGTACACCAACTCGATCCGTCCACGTGGCCGCGTGGTGAGTGCTGGCTGTGCTGTCTGTGCTGTCTGTGCTGTCTGTGCTGTCTGTGCTGTCTGTGCTGTCTGGGCTGTCTGTCTGGCTGTCTGCGTGTGGCACTGACCGAGACTGGCTTGCTTCCTGTCTGTGCCTTGTGCACAGCTGACGGATGACCAGGCGCGTCAAGTGGTGTCAGGAGTTCGACGCGCCAGTGCCGCATACGCTGCTGCAGCGGATGACACCAAAGACACCAACGACAACATCGACGACAGCGACACCAATGACGACAGTAACGACAGCAGCGACCGTGGCAGCAGCGGATCGCCATTCAACCCCAAGACGCCAGGCCCGCACGACCGCACGGACATGTACAACCTGCGCGTGTCCGAGCCGCTCTCTGACGACTTTCTCCGACGCTGGAACTACAGCGACACGTCGATTGCGCAGATCCGCCTGGAAGAGCAGCAGATGCGGCTGTTTGTGGCCTTTGTCAACCAAGTCAGCGG
Source organism: Entophlyctis helioformis (assembly GCA_025526915.1). Classification (NCBI taxonomy): domain Eukaryota; kingdom Fungi; phylum Chytridiomycota; class Chytridiomycetes; order Chytridiales; family Chytriomycetaceae; genus Entophlyctis; species Entophlyctis helioformis. The sequence continues at coordinate 70,837 of JAHLKH010000124.1, read as the reverse complement.
CTACGTGTCCAAGACCTGTCTGGGCCGTGTGCACAGCGGGTTAGGCGAGAACGGTGGCGTGGCGTGGCAGACCAAGACCGACGACGAAGAGCAGACGGAGCAGATGATCATGGACATGCTCGTCGAAGGGGCTCGCCAAGTGGCCGGCTTTGTGCGCGACACGTGGCCCGAGATTCGCGACGAGCTGGTCGATGGTCTTGCCAGCCTGGGCATCAACGTTGGTGGAATCAGCGTTGGTGGTGGAAGTGGTGGAATCGGTGGCCATCAGTCGTGAGCAGGAGTTGCTTGCATGTGTCCATCTCTGTGTGTCTGTTGTTCTATTGTCCTATGTCTATTCTTGTGTGTCTTGAAGCCTGCCAATGAAGCATTGGATGATTGAATGCAGCCCTGATCTCGCCTTCATTCGGACCCGGTAACGCTGCCACACGCTCTGTACAGCCAATCGGTCATTCACCCATTGAAATCCCTATGCATCTGTTCAACAGCACCATGTATGGCACCTGTCAGTGGAGTATTCCCGACACTCTTCGAGTCAAAGCCCTCACCATCCATGTCGTAGTCATCGTCTTCCTTTGGCTGTTGCGAGACGGGCAGCGACATGGTGAGCGACGGAGCAGCCACAGGCACGGCAGACGGAACCGGCAGTGCCTGTTGTTGCTGTTGCTGTTGTTGCTGCTGCTGTTGGGCTGTGTTCAGGTGCGTGCGCTTGACAGCAGGCGAGTCTGTGGAGGCAGCGCTGGTGGCCGGCATCGGCATCGTTCGTTTGAGCGCGTTGGCGTTGACCTGCATGACGCCAGAGTCAGCGGAGCGTGACGACAGTGAGTGCAAGCGTGTAGGCAGGCAGCCAGGCAGGCAGATGATGGCGGCAGCAGCACCTTGGGCACGATCTGGAAGTTGGGCTTGAGCAGAGTGTTGCGCTCAGGCGGCAGCCGCAGACCAAACTTTTCGGGGATGAGCGGCAGCGGGATCGAGTTCTTCTTCTCGGCAAGCTCCATCATGACCTGGGCCACCAAGCGCTCCAGTCCGTCAGTACGAGGCAGTCTGCTCAGCCGACAACCAACAACCAACAACCCCGACGCAACAGCGCAACGATGCGAGACACACACACCTCACGAGAGGGCGGGCCGGAAAAGGCATGCGAGGCCCTGCTCTCGATGGCCAGCCGCACGTCCGTGACCTCCAAGTCCTTGTGCCCCGCATGGTCTGCAAACATCTGTGCGTCCTGCAGGAGGTCCAGAATGTGCCGATGCACAAACTCGAGCAGCTGCGGGATGACCCGGGGCTCGTAGTCGTCAATGTCCAGCGACTGCAGGATGAGCGAGACCAGCCGTGCGTCGCGGGGCAGGTCGGTTGGGTCACCCTTGAAAGCGTCGTAGGTGGGCATGGCGATCTTGCTCTTGCAACGGCAAACCTCGACGAATGATTCCCGCCGCACAACGAGCACTGGCTGCTGCCTGCATTCGTCGGGCATCGAGTGGAGCAGCGTGCGCTGCTGCGACATCAGCCGCTGCGTCTGCGTCTGCGTCTGTCTCTGCCTCTTCTGCTAGTGCACTGCGCATGGCTGCTGTTGCAGTGCCCATCACTCGCAGCACATTCTGGACAGCCCGCCGTGCTTACTCAGCCGATGCCTCCAAGCCGCCTGCGGTTGATGTGCTTGCAGACAATGCAGTCGTCGCCCAGCCGCGCGCAGACTACTCGGACGGCGAGCGCATCATCCACGAGAAGCTGGCCAACCAACTGCAGGCCACTGCGCTCAACGTGACTGACATCTCGGGTGCGCTGCCGACTTCTGTTCTTTGGATCGCTGCGATTTTGGCAGAGGCTTGGGGCTGCATGAAAGCGACTGACCGATCGTTGATGGACGGCATGCGTTGCATGGACAGGTGGTTGCGGCGCCATGTACGCCGTCGAGATCTCGAGCCCCAACTTCCGTGGCATGTCCATGGTCAACCAGCACCGTCTCGTGACCGACATTCTGCGCGAAGACATCAAGGGTATGCACGGCATCCAGATCAAGACCAAGGCGTCCTAACAACGCCGCTGCCTCTCCATCCACCTCTGTCGGATCCCTCTCCACCTTCTTAGACATCTTTGGCTGCTGCCGTCCTCGAGGCGCGAATGAACGGCTTGAGGAGATGGCTGCATCGTGCTTCAAGGTTGGAATAGGAGATGCATTAGACACGTTCATACAGTGCAAAGTGGAACTGGTACCGGCCCTGCGTCTGGACGCCGAGATCCACCTCCGCACCCATGACTGCACGGGCACGCTTCTCGTCGACTGGACGGAAGTGTCCAGGGATCTGCGGCAGAAACACATCGCAGTCGATCGCTGGCCCCGGAGCAGTGCCGTCATCGCCCGTCGCCGGCACAGGCTCGACGCGGGTAAGGAAGATGGACTGGCACGCCGGATGTGCCAGAGCGAGAGCGTAGATGTGTGCGCCGCCGATGATGCATGTGGCGCCGATCGGTCCAGGCAGGCTGGATATGCCGAGCAGCGCCTGGTCAAAGTCTTGCCAAACATGCACCGGTGCATCTGGCCGAGACTCGCTGTCACATTCGATTGCCGTCGTCTCAGTTGCACGTTTCGACAGCCGCCGAGCTCTGGCAGGCAGGCGGCCCTGAACCGTGTGGCGTACCTGGCAATAGCACTGCTCACAGCCTCGTCGCCCCGAGTGAGCACCACGTTGATCCGGCCTCTCAGCGGCCGGAACTTGGCGGGGATCGAGTCCCATGTCTTGCGGCCCATGACGACGACGTTGCGCGCGGCCATCGGCTGCTTCCCTGCCAGCGCTGCCGCAGTGTATGCTGGCAGAGCCGAGCCGTCCGCGGCGGCTGGGTCATGCACCCGCCCAAGGAACGTCGACAGCACACGGAAGTGGTCCATGTCTTTGGACAGCCGCCATGGGAGGTCGCCGCCTTTGCCAATCCCACCTTCGGCCGTCGATGCGACGATCAAGTGGAGTTTGGGCATCACCATCGTCATCGTCTTCGGACAAGCCATATAAAACGAGGTCAAACAGTGTTGGGAAGAGGGAGTTTTATGAATGGAGTTCGCGAGACAGCTGCCGCCGCTCGTGGTCCAGCACACTCTCAAACTGTCGGAGCTTGTCAAGTGCCTGCATCTTGACCGGGTCGCCTTGGTGTTGCGCCAACGGCCTCTGATCGCACAGTGCACCACTCGTGTCAGTCGGGCAAACTCGACAACAGTTGCTGCACATACACAGACAGGCGCAAGCGAGCCCGCTTATCCCATTGTTCGGTGGCATACCTTGACCGATCTGGGCACGCCAGCCGCCATGGGCGGCGTTGAGGTCAATCGCTCCATGTGTCTAATGACTGGAGCGTCTGACGCATTCATCCGGACTCTGTGCTGGTTGGCATGTTGATGCGTGTGATCTGACAGCACCTTGTGTGTGACAACTCTCCGCTCGAGCGTCCGCGGCTTGTGGATGCTCGACGTGGCAGCGTCGTGGGATTCGCTGACGCGGTGGACTGTGCTGCTGTACTTTGGGCTGCTGACGCCGTCGGATGGGATGGACGATGGAGAGGATTTGGCCGGTGCAGGTTGCGGTGCTTGCGGTGCTTGCACTTGCGCCACAGGTTTGGGCCGATGGTGCGCCGTTGGCTGTGCACGGACGGGCTGGTGTTGTGCGGCTACTGGCTGAGCAGCGGCATAGTGACGCGGCCCGTGCTTGACAGGATTTGCGTAGCTTGTGTTGGCGTGTGGGACATTGGCTTTGGGTCCGACTGGCCATGACTTTGATCCCTGTGCGTCAGAGGCTGCTCGCTTGTGTTGATCGTTGTGTGCAACACGTGCTGGTTTTGTTGCTGCTGCCGGTTTGAAGACGGACGCGACTGGCGGCGGCGCTGCAGGCTGTGGCTCTTGTGCTGGGACATGATGGCGTGACGTGTGTTGCTGGTGGTGGTGCTGGTGATAGTGCTGATGGCTATCTTGATGCTGATCGTGAGGCTGATCGTGAGACTGATCGTGATGCTGGTGTGTATGGTGAACGGCACGCACGGGCTGTGCAGCCTGTGCAGGACGTGCTGGCATTGAGTGCCATGGCCCGCCGTCGACCTTTTCGTCCCATTTGCCAGCGACCTGTGCAGCAGTTGTCTTGATATGCAGCAGATACGCTGGTCGTGGAATGTAGCTGTCGTACACGCTCTTGGACATGGCCAGCGACTGAGAGGGATTGGGTTGCCGCTGTGGCGGTCCAAATGTTGACCGGACCGTGTCCGTGAGACGAGGATGCACAAACACCGAGTTTTCTGGATAAGACGGCTGGCTAGGCTGATCCTGCTGCCAGGGCAGAGTGGGCTTGGACAACGCAGTGTGTCCGCCATGCTGGTTGCTGTCGCTGTTGTACATGTGTTGCCGAAGTATGATGCGGTCTTGCTCCAACTCGTATTCCTTGTGGTCGCGTTCACGGTCGCGCTTCTCTTGAATCTGCTGCTCAAGAAAGAGCCGCCATTCCTTTGACGACTCTGAGCGCTGCGATGCCTGAGGATCTTCTGCCGCAAACTGCGGCTTGAGTCGGGCATACTGGCTGTGCTGCGGCCGGAACAAGGCTGGGACTGGGCTGCTTAAAGCAGTGGTTGTTGGAGGAGGTTGGTATTGCTGGTGATACTGTTGCTGTTGCTGCTGGAAGATCTGCTGCCCATACTGATCGCGAGTTGCCGCTGGATACACGGGAACAGAGTGCTGCTCATGCAAGCGAGGGTGTGGCAAGGTGCGCGTCGTCCAGAAATAGTCTGACGATCCGGCAGGATGATGTGATGCTGAACGCTTGCGTGCAATCGCTCCTGTTGCTGCCTGTGGTGCAGCTGGTCCCATGATGGACGATGTCAACGACCGCGGTGCATGTTGCCGGGTCTTGGGCTCATATCTCGCTGCAAAACACACACCTCGTTAGTGCCTGTGCCATTACACTGCCTGTGCCGTTACCTTCTTACCGATTCGTTCTTGCTGTCAGCAAGCCGCGCCATGACGACTGGTCAGCACGTTGAGGGATGTGGCTTGACCAGCAGAGGCTGCAGCACTCACCTCTCGCTGCGCGGCCTCAAACTTGAGAATCGCACTCATGGATCTCTGAACCGGGCAGACAGATCAGCCAAAGGGTTTGTGTTTGGCGCACGCGGGTATCGAGCCCACTCACCCGTCTGCTATGCCGTGTGATTGAGTCGTCGGCAACAGGCACGACAGGCATGGGTGCAACCCCGTCGGCAGGGTCCAGCATGATCGGATGCTCAAGCAGCCGCTCGATGCGCTCGTTCTCCTTGCGCTCTCGGTGGCTGCGGGTCTGCCGGTCTGTCTGTCACGCACGGGCATTGCAGCAGATTCGTCCTCGTGTTAGTGGGCACGATCAGGCAGGGAGACGGCCTATGCTGGCACCAGCACCACCCACCAAGGTCCTCCAGCCATTCCCGTCTGGCCCGCTCTTTGCTCTGCTGTACAGTCCGGTGTCAGCCATGCCGATCGGCGCAAGTGGATGCCGTCGCAGACACACACCTCGCTGCCATTCTGCCACACGCGAACCATCGTGACGATGCGCAGCGGCGATTGTGCTCTTGCAAGACAAACCGCCGAATGCACTGATCCGGGCTGGTTGCTTGCTTGCTTGCTTGCTTCGAGGCAGCGTGATCGGCCGTCGAATGCGTGCATGCGTTGCCGCTTCCCCTCGGCGCTGTGCGCAGAGCCGTTGCGTCCTGGATCGTGTGGCCTCTCTTGCACATCGCATGCTGCGTCGTGGTCCCCAACCACACAGCGACTCCAATCTCGTCCGCCACGTTCGGACCTGCCCAAAAACCCTTCAACTCCCTTGCGAGCATGCCAGCCAACGCAGACGCACCGGTCGCCGGCTTCCTCAAGACGCTGCCCGAGTGGAGCAACAGCGACCGCCGCAGCTTCCTGTTTGCAGAGTTCCCGCACGAGCGCACGCCCGAGAACTCGACGTCGTACGACTCGGCGCTGGCTTTCTGGACTCGCACCGTGACCGAGGCCACCAGACAGCGGCTGTTGCTCGAACAGGCTGCTGCAGGTGCAGGCGAGGCCACGACGGCGGCAGCAGCGACAGGGCATGGACCGAGCGGGTCTGCGGTTGCTCTTGGCACATACGGCCTGCAGCATGTGTTTGGCCACGAGAGCGGCGCCGTGCCACTCGGCTTGGACACCGTCCTGGTGGGTTTGTACGAGGACAACGCCTCCGGCTTCAAGCTTCATGCAGGGACTGACCAGGCAGGCTTCTGTAGGGCCACATGCATGCCACTGGGACGCTGGTCAGGCTGCAGGACTTCCTGGCGGCGACCGACACGGCCAGCAGCAGCAGCAGCGGCAGCATCACTGTCAGTACTGCTGCATCGACAGCCGTTGCGACAGTCGGATGGATGCTCAATGCGCTTGTTGCCACGCCTGTCCGCTGGACGGTGGCTCAAGTGATAGGATCGTCCAGCAAGGGCCTCACAGAGCGCCACGAGACCATGGTGGTTAAGCCACTCGTGCAAGTGAGTCGGCTGCCGCTGCAGGAAGCAAGGGGTCCGGTGTAGACTGACGTGTGATCGTTGCCAGGCTGCAGCCGATGCGATCTTGGCGCATCTGACATCCAGCATGCTGTACTCGACCGATCTGCTCATCGACGAGCAAGGGTTCCAGGACCTGTGCAAAGAGTCCAATGCGCTGGGCACTGGCGCACAGGCAGTCTCCGCTCTCGACGTCCAAATCCTGCTGCACCATTTCAAGCAGCAGAACTGGGCCGTGTTTGAGAGTGCCACCAGTAGCGAAGACCAGAGCAGCCGCACCACTATCAAGTTCCGCAAACCTGCCGGCGCATCGGCCCAGCGCCAGACGTCCAAGTCTGGCGTGTCCGCCTCTGCCGTGGCAGATGGACCCAGACTTGCCATCAGCAAGGCAGATCGTGGCATTGTGACCATCAAGGCAACGATCCGCAAGCTGACAGCGCAAGTGTCGGAGATGGAGGCCAAGATGCTCAGGTATCATGCGACGCATCGTTTCTGTTCATGACGCCAGTGACTCATCTCTTGAATGGTGCGTAGTCTCACCGAGCAAGCGCGACAGGCGGCAGCCAGCAAGCTGAAGCATCGCGCACTCAATGCGCTCCGTCAGCGCAAGAACCTAGAGCAGTCGTGCAACCAGCGCGCTGCATCATTAGAGACACTGGACATGGTGCTGCACAAAATCCAGAGCGCCGAGAGCGATTCAGAGGTTTGTACCAAGGCTGCATCTGCACAGGACCATCGTCATGCGAACTGACATCCGTCCCAACCGAATGCCCGACTGACGCTGCTGAATGTCCAGATCCTCACGGCGTACGAAGCAGGCACATCGACACTGCGCACGTTCCTGAAGCAGCACAACCTCACGGCTGAGCGTGCGGATGCAGTCATGGACGACGTGCAGGATGTCCTTGCAGACGCGTCCGACATTGAGCGTGCCTTTACAGACGGCCAGACGGCGATCCTCGAGGCGCAGGGCGTGGAGATGGACGACAGCGAGATGCTGCGCGAGCTGGACAGGCTTGTGGAGGAAGAGAAGGTGCGCGATGTCGAGACCAAGCTTTCGGGGCTGTCCGTGTCGGCAGCGCCGCTGCCATCGGTTGTTGCCTCTGCAAGTGCCGATGCCGGTGTTACTCAGCAGTCTGGAGGCGACGCGGAGAGCACGGCCAAGAGCGGCAAGAGCGGCAAGAGCGGCAAGCCTGCTCTGGAAGCGGCTCTGGCATAAGACGCAAGCATGCGGCATCTGGTGCATAGACGCGATCTTTGTAATACACGAACTCATGGTGGCATCCAAGCGCATACATACAAGTGGATGCAGCGTGTTTATTGCTACGTGTCCTGGCATCATTTTGATCGCAGCGGAATGCGATATATGAGGGATCCATTCTTGTCGTCCAAGTGCTGGTCGTCATCGTCTGTCTCGCCCAGGATGGCATACAGGAGGAGCGACTGCCGCTCGTACATGACTGCGCATTCAGAGAATCAGCCAGACTGCAGACAAGAGCAGCGGAAGAGCGCCGGCTTACAGCACACGATCTTGGTGGGATGCACTTGGTAGCACTGGACAAACTTGATAAAGTCGCGAATGTCGACTTCGACCACCACGAATTCGGTGGGGCTGCGCCGCGAAGACGGCTGCTCCAACTCGCTCTCTGTCATGGATGGAGAAGTCAGCTCTGCGCGAACAGATTATTGCTGCCACGCAGTGTACGAACGACACGGAGATGCATGGCTGGCAGTACATACGCTGATTGACGTTGACAAGGTCTTTGAAGAATGTCTGCACTCGGACAATGTCGTTTGACACGCTCATGGAGAACTGGCCAGCCATGTTTCCAGACAGCACGAGCCGCTGGCCGATGGACCGCATGCGCTCTGCGACTGTGCGCACGGTGTGGATGGGCGGCAGCATGATCATGACTTCAGGGCTCGTTGGCATTGGCTCACGGAACTCGTCGGTCTTGTCGGGCGAGATGACGCGCACAGGCACGTCTTGAACGAGCACGATCATCTTGCCTTGCCGGCTCTGTCCGTGGCTTGATGAGATGGTTGCCATGCCGATGCGCATGCAGACGAGACAAACGCACCTGGTTGGTGATGGTGAAGGAGAGCACGGGCAGATTGTCCTTTTTGGTAAGCCGCATGACCACCTGCGAGGCCTTCTGGCCCGACCGGAGTGCACGCAGCAGATGGTCGCCGTTGAGCTCGAGCCAGATTTGGTTGTCGCTGGCGCTCTCGATGCGGAACTCTTCAAACAGCGCATCCTGCGAGGAGCGGCAGCAGGCCGTCAGTCCAGGCGGCCCGCAGCACATCAGGCACCCGGCACTGCTCAGCAGCGCACATCAAGGGTGGAGACACTCACCGTGCCCAGCTGGGCCCACACCTGGGTGCCCGTCTGGAAGTCGGCACGGGAGACGGTGAAGCGCAGACGATCGGGCGCCATGTGGAAGATCCACTGCTTGTGCAGCCGCTCCAGCGTTTGGCCGAGCTCTGGCTCAGAACGGTGGGTCCGGGTGGTGGTCAGTCCGCCAGCCAAGAGAGGGAGAGAGAGGGAGACAGACAGACAGCGAGAGACAGACAGACGGAGCGACGCACTGATCAGCATCGTTGGATTGACAATGTTGGCTCGCATGCGCATCGTGGCTGGTGGTTGCGTGTTGGTCGATGTCCGGACAAGACGAGGGGCAGGCAGTCTTGTTCGGTCGCTTGCACGCTTCACTGCCACAGTGCAGATGCATTCATCCACATTGCATTCCGTTCATTCATCCACACTGCACAAGCGACTTGGCTGGCACCACCTCGCATCGCATCGCATCGCATCGCATCGCATCGCATCGCATCGCATCGCATCGCATCGCATCGCATCGCATCGCATCGCATCGCATCGCATCGCATCGCATCGCCCCCCGCCCCGCCCAGCCCCGCCCCGCCTCACTGGCGCCGCTTCTTGCGCTCGGCAATGACCTGCTCCATGTCGTCCTCGTACACCTTTTCCGAAAACACCTGCTTGTTGTCCTTGTACGCGGGCGTGACAAAGAACGGATTCGCTGTGGTCGCGTCGGCACAAGATGGCCAGCGGGCCAGTCGGCCGGTCAGCCAGTCCGTCAGCCAGCCAGTCGTGGCGAGATCCGCGTGTGCACAAGCGACAAGCTACAGGCTACAAGCTACAAGCATCAAGCCACCAGATGCAAGCCACCCACCCGCTGCTTCCTCTGCAAACTTGAGAATCGCCTCGCGAGGATCCTCCTGCCGCCGCTCGTCCTTGTCAATAAAGTTGCGCATCATGTGCTGCATGACACTTGTGCCCAGCTTGCCGCCCTTGCCGTGTCCTGACACGCTCGACGGCACCTCTGCAACAGCACGCGCTGTAAGCAAACGCACAGTGTCGCACAGTGTCGCACAGCTCGTCTCTGCAAGGGCAGCTGGAGCAGGCAGTTACCTGGGCGGCGCTTGTTGATCTCTTCCTCATGCACCTTGCGCTTGGATCTGGGCTTCTCGCCGCGCATGTGCGCTCCTGGCGTGAAGATGGGCCCATCGACGCCATGCGGGTTGCTGCATCCCTCGCCATTCAACGTCAGCTTGACAAACACACTTACCCGCCACATATCCGCTACCTACATGGCAATCGCATAGTCGTCCACTGCCAGCTTCTTTGGCTTGCGCGCAAGGGGTGCTTTGATGCCTCCCATGCTCATGACTGGGTCGTACAACACTTGCACGCTTCCGTCGCCTGTGCCCGCAAAGATCTGGTTCAGTTTACCTGACCACAGCACGCGCACCACGGGGCTGTCCATAGGAATCTCTTGAACACTCTCGAGCGTGTGGCGGTCAAACACGAGGATGGATCCCTTCTCGACCCCCTTCTTGACCGACGTGCCGGTGAGCACATAGCGGTCGTTGGGCGAGAATATAGCGTTGGTCTCCTCGTAAAACGTTGGCAGATCCGGCACGGCCGCGACGGGTTTCTTAAAGTTGCGAATGTCCCACAGCTTGAGCGTATCGTCCATGGCGCGGGTGAGAATGTGCTGGTTGTTGATCGAGAACGAGACGGACGACGCCGATCCGCCTTGCATGTGGGCATTCTCGGCCGTCTGTGTCCAAGACGCGCGTCAATCCAAGTCCATGCACCATGGAGCCACACGCTCTGGGCATAATGGGCTTACATGCGTTGGGTTGATGTACGGGCCGCTTGCGTTCCAGATGCGGAGGGCACCATCAGACGCAGCTGCCACAACGAGTGTCTCAGCGTCAGTCGATGGTGTTCGCAAGCGACACGGAGTCGCATCACGACTGACCTCCAGCAATCATCTTGCCGTCGTTGGAGTAGGCAGCTGCGGTGACGTTGGTGCGACCGCCGGCCTGTTTGGACCTGACCACAATGACATCCTTTTGTTTGACTGCGGCCTCCACATCCCAGATACGGATCGTGCCGTCCAGTGATGCCGACAGGCACAACTTCTTGTCGTGTGGATGCCAGCGGCCACAGGTCAGCGCGGCCACGTGCCCCTTTGTGTGTCGAAGATCGCGGATGTACGGATCGCCCTTGACAAACTCGAGCCTGCCGTTCCAATGCCAGTGCGTTGCGTCAGCCATTGCGCAGCAAGAGCCAGAGTCGCATGCACCACAGCCGAGACGCACAGCTGGGACCCTTCTCGATCGTAGATCTTCATCTGGTTGGTGCTCGGTGCCACAAGGAACTTGTCGCCAGCAGCATTGAACTGCACGTCGCGGATCGGATTGCCCTCGACCGGCTCGAAGGATCTGAACGGCTTCATGGACACGTTCATGCCGTAAAAGTCCCACATCTTGACCATGTTGTCTCGGCCGGCCGAGATGAAGCGGCCGCCGCCAGAGTCGAGCGCAAGCGCAGTCACCGACTTGAGATGGTCTCGGAGTGCAGCCCGCTCGGCGATGGGCAGCGCGTCTGCCTCGAATGCGTTGCTGGCGTCGTCGCCGTCGTCGTCGTCGTCCTCATCATCGTCGCTGTCGCTGGGTCTCCTGCTCTTGCTGCTGCCAGTCTTTGCATCTGCATCTGAGCCTGCAACCCTGGCACTGGCTTGCGGCGGCATGGGCGGTCCGATGAGGTCGTCATCGTTGTCGTTGTCGTCGTCTTGCCTGGCCGACTTGCTGCTGCTTGCAGCATCCTTTGCCTTGGATGCTGGAACCGCTGGAGCAGCAGCTTTCGAAGATGCAGACGCAGATGCAGACGCAGATGCAGGGGCGTGAGCGCTCTGCCGAGCAGCAGTGCCGCCGCCAAAGCCGACGGGCAGGCCCATGGCCCGCATCAGCGCTGCGTCGTCCATCGTGCAGATGCAAAGTTGCAACAAAAACAGGCGACCTGCAAATTTCCACTTGCCGTGCAATTCAGAATGCAGCAGAGCCGCCCAGCCCGCCGCAACGCCAACGAGCCGCCGAGCGACAACGACGCTGCCACGTTTGGCTTAGTCGCCGTCTCGCTTGCGGCCGCTGCGACCGCTGCGTCTGGCATCCGGCCCGACCGCTGGCTGCGCAACATCTCCGTCCCCATGCCCAAGGTCGCCGCTGTTTCGCACGCAACCACGGCCCGCTTCTGGATCCTGTCGCTCGCTGTGCTCGTTGTTGGCTCGATTGCCGCCTCTGCTTGGACGTCGCCGCTGGACGACGACAAGCCCAAGGACCGCAGCATCAAGTACTCCAAGGAGTACATGCAGGCCAAGGAGGCCAAGAAGGCCAGCAAGGCCAAGAAAGCCGCTGCCCGTGCTGCTGCTGCCGCTGCCGCCTCTTCATCTTCTGCTTCGACCACCACCACCACCACGACCACCACCACCACGACGACCTCGACGACCACCACAAAGAAAAGCGCATCGCACAGAGATGCCGATTCTGGCTACGCTACTCCACAGGTGCGTTTCTGTGCCCCGTCAACACAACGAGCACCTTTCTGCATTGCTGCCACACCTGCATTCTGCGGCAGTGCCGCCATGCAGCGCTCTTGGTGCACACTCCATTCTGGCCTGCCTCTGACCCGTCTCCTCTTCCATTCAACGTCATGGCCCGCTTGCCCACCAGGCTGCTTCTGCCACAAGCAACAACGCCGACGCCGAGCTGGCCGGCCACGAGGAGCGCATGGCGACGCTCGAGGCCATCCTTGAGCAGATCGAGCCTTCCGACGGTAAGCCCGTCCTTGCTCTGACACTGTATTCGCTTTGCCTGTGGCGGTCGTTGTCCCTTTGCATTCAAGGCTCCGCTCTGTCGTTGTCTGTGCGACGGCGTCGCTCTTTCGGTGCACCAGTTGGACCACTCACACCAAGCCGTCCTCTTGCGCCTTCTCTCGCTAGATCTCTTCGAGGAGATGAGCGCACTTGCCGCCGGTGCCGGTCTGTCCCGCGCTCTCGACAGCCTGAACGATGACGCCGAGCGCTACATGGACAAGGCTCTGCTTGACATGATCGTTTCGCAGAACCAAAGCCACGAGACTCTTGCCGATGACGAGAACGACGAGGACTACATCGATTGCGACGACAATGACGACGACGACGAGGAGGAGGCCAAGACCTTCTTTGGCGCTGCCAACAAGCAGGCTGCCATGGAAGCTGTGTTCCAGGTCATGGGTGCCGATCCATCCAAGCGCCGCGAGCTGCTTGCCATGATGGAGGAGCTCCAGGCGTACGACGAAATGGAGCACGACCAGCAGTTCAACGAAGAGGAGCTCGCTGATGCTGCCGCTGCCGTCGCTCTCCTCTCGAACGCTCTTGGCGGCTCGTCGTCGATGGCTGCCTTTGACACCGCCAATGTCACCGAGATTGACGGCAACGAGGAGGAGATCGAGGCTGTCAATGCCATCGCTGTTGGAAACATGTCGGTCCAGATCGAGGACGAGGACGCGGACGACATTCGCGCGGACGTCGATGCTGCTCTAAGGGCGTTGGATCTCGCAGAGGCGTCTGCTCCGCTCCTTGTCAATGTCACGAGCTTTGCGGACGACCAGAACATTTACCTTGACGCGTCGCCGCTCTCGCCGATTCTTGAAGAGGCTGAGCCAGAGGAGGTCGACGAGGTGCTGGCGCTTGACCAGACCGATGCCGTCGAGGCTACGATTGAGGCTGCAGTTGAGGCTGCAGTCGAGATTGCTGCCGAGGCGATCGCCGCTGTTGTCGAGGCCGTCGTCGAAGACCAGGTTTCCGTCGAGACCACTGCCGAGGAGATTGCCGCCGTCGAGGAGACAGCCACTGTCGAGACCACTACCGTTGAGACCACTACTGTTGAGACGACTGTCATTGTCGCCACCGAAACGCTGCTCAAGAAGACCACTTCCATCGAGTCCATTGCCGAGACGATTGTCGAGGAGCGCGAGGAGAACTCCCTCAAGAAGGCTGCTTCCATCGAGTCGATCTCATCGTCTGTCGAGTCGGTTGCCGAGAGCGTGACTGTTGTTGGCACCGCCGAGGTCGAGGTCAGCGAGGAGGAGATCCAGGTGTCGTCTGTCGAGCAGCTTGATGCTGGCGAGCAGGCTTCCGAGCCCCAAACCGAAAAGAAGCAGCAGACGTCGTCCCCGACTGCCAGCTTCAACTTCAATGCTGTCGAGTTCATTCCTGGAGGTAAGCGCACAGCTGGCTGCTCGCCATACTCCTTGATGCTGCGATCGGTGCTGACATGCTCTTTTGTGTTGATGGGCAGGCGCTGTGGATGCTGCTGGAGTGGGCGAGCACTACTACCCTGCATACGCCAACTACACGTACCCGGTGTATGGTGCAGACCAGTCGCAGCAGCAGGGCAGTGGCCAGCGCCAGGGACGTCGGGGCCAGGGCAATGCCAACGGCAACCAGAACGCTGGTGAGCACGGCAAGCAGCTCAACTCGAAGCGGTCCTCCGAGTCGCAGAAGAAGCAGCAGCTCAAGAAGCGCAACTCGCGCACGAGCGTTGTTGATGATGCACCGCAGATGCCCACGCTTGCAGACTTTTTCGTCAAGGACACGCTTACGGCTACCAGCAAGCGCAGCACCGTGTCGCGCAACTCGGCCACTACCACCACCACTACAACGACTACTGCGACCGCCACCGAGACTCTGGCTGCCTCTGTCCCTGCAGAAGACGCTCGTCTTGATGACGAGTCTGCCTCTGCCTCTGCCCCTGCGACTGCCTCTGAGCCTGCTGTCCGCGTCAAGCGCCAGGCATCCGCCAGCAACGTCGCCAAGCGCGGCGTTGCCAAGTGCATCTACGGCCAAAAGTGCATCAACAAGGACCACGGATGCATCTACTCGCACCCGACCGAGGCGTGCAAGTAAGTTTCTTGCGCTGGATCCATGGCAGATCAACCGCAATGACTGACCCTTGCGTTGCTGGATGGCAGGTTCTACCCCAAGTGCAAGTACGGCGACGACTGCGCCTTCCTCCACCCTTCTGCATGATCCGCTCTTTCTCCCTCCCTTCTCACACCTTTCTCGCACCTTTCTTTTGAGGCAAGAAGTTGCCTCTGCCAGCCTTGTTTGGGCGAATAAACCTCTTCTGCATAACATGACCTCATGTGCCGTCGCACTACTGCCTGCTCCAAGAGTGCACTTTTGGCAGAAACGCGTCGCGTCGCGATGTTTTGCTCACTTTGTTCTCGGACTGACGGGGCGCTACTGGCCGAGTGCAGCCTACTTGCTGCATTGACCAGGCTGCCTCTCATGGAGAGCGCATCGGCGGCCCCTCGCTGAATGCCTGGGATGGCCAGCAACACGTGAGATCGCGTGACCCCACGTGACAAGTTTAAATTCGAAATCCTGGCTCAACAAAAGTTCAAATCTTGCCCAGCATCATGTCAGATTACGGCGGCAGCGACGGAGGTGCGAACGACTACTATGACGAGCCCGTCGAGTACGAAGATATCCCCGACGAGCCCCTCCCCGAGGACGACGAGTATGCGGGCATGCACGCACATGAACGCACCGAAGTGCTTCCCAACGGCCACGACGACGTACGTGCCTGGCTGGCTGGCTCCCTCGCTCTCGCACGCTGTTTTCTTTTCAGAGTTGGTCTGGGGCAGCAAGCGGGGCAGCAAGCGGAATCTTCTGGAATGGCATGGCATGGCATGGCATGGACTGTGGTCGGCAGACTGGACATGGACATGGGCCCGGCCTTGTCCGTGGACTGTCTGGCAGTCGCAGCCGCTCTGTGGTGCAGACATGCCACTCTATGCGCATACGGACACCAGCAACACCAGCAGCAGAAACACTACCAGCAGCCAGACATGGATACATTGATAGATAGACACGAGCACATGTACAGTAGCTGACACTGCACGGAAACCCACAGGGCCACGCAGCAGGCGCAGGCGGCGCAGGCGGCCCAGGACCGATCCCCAAGGACCAGCGCATGACAACGCCGTACATGACAAAGTACGAAAAGGCACGCATCCTGGGCACGCGCGCACTGCAGGTGTCCATGAACGCGCCGGTCATGGTCGACCTCACGGGCGAGTCGGATCCGCTGCAGATTGCCATGAAGGAGCTGCGCGAGCGCAAGATCCCGCTCATGGTGCGGCGGTTCATGCCCGACGGCTCGTGGGAAGACTGGGCCGTCGATGAGCTGATTCCTCCCGAGTAAATACTGTTTCGTTGACTGGTCGTGGCTGTGGTGGTGGCCAATGGGGTGGTGGCGGACGGATCATGGACAGCAGAACAGCAGCATCCAAGGCGTCGTAATAAAAAGCCCAGCCGATCCTGCAGATCTCTCCCGCCGTATCCAAAACGTTGGCTTCCAGCTCGTTGACTGTAGGCAACAACGAGATTCGCCCAGTTGACGAGATCGTCGCGATCTACTGCGTGTATCTGCGGGCATGGCCATGAACTGATGGCCGGCACAGACATTGCAGTCCACTTGTGTGCTGCAGAGCCTTTTTGAATAGCGACCTCTACACTCGTCTCACTGCGCCATCTCGCAGGCATTCACTCCCCAGGCCGACAGCTCATGATCTGCGGCAAGATGTTCATGTGAAATGGAGTTGAGAGAGAGAGTCGGGCTGCATTCCAGAGGAAAGATGGCGGTGGTGGTCAACGCTGGATATGTGGGGTCGGAAACGAAGGGGTGCTGCACGGCAGATCTGCTCAGCTGGGGGGGAATCCGTTGCCAATCGATGCCATGCACAGGACAACGACGGTGGCAGTCTAGTGGTGGCCATGGCCGTGCTCGTCGTGGCCCATACGCTTGCGGCGCTCCTCCATGA
Source organism: Entophlyctis helioformis (assembly GCA_025526915.1). Lineage (NCBI taxonomy): Eukaryota > Fungi > Chytridiomycota > Chytridiomycetes > Chytridiales > Chytriomycetaceae > Entophlyctis > Entophlyctis helioformis. The sequence goes on along the minus strand of JAHLKH010000124.1, from coordinate 54,138 downwards.
ACTTTGCCCAGTGGGCCGTCTCGGCGGCGCCAGGGCCCTTGGAGTAGTACCACTGGTCGTAGAGCACGTAGAGGCCAAACGAGGCCACGCCGAGACCCAAGCCAGGCACGAGGTTGCGCATGCGGTTGCGCAGCGAGAAGAAGGGGTGGTAGCGCCAGGCTTCGCGGCGGGCCCACGGGTCCTTCATGTCCTTGGGCAGGTCGCCCTCCAGGTACGGGGCCACGGGGCGCCACAGCTTGTGCGGGAAGAGGCTGAACTCGGTCTTGGCCATGCTGGTGCGGCTGGCTGCAGTTGTTGTGGTCGTTGTGGTCGTTGTGGTGAGATGATCCCAGGCGCAGCAGCCAGGACGGCCAGAGCGAGTTGCAGAGAGGGAACGGCCGGCCGTGCGGAACATGTGCAGAGCAGCTGGTCAGTGGGCTGTGCTTGCATGAGTGTGCATAAGAGAAGCAGCAGCAGTAGCAGCAGCAGCAGCAGCAGCAGCAGCAGCAGCAGCAGCAGCAACGGCATTCTGCCAGAGTCGGACTCTGCGACACTCACAATGTCAACAAGCAGCAAACATCAAAACCACCACTTCAATCGACGAAATGTCAAGACTCGGCGGGCTGCAGGTCAGCCACTAGAGATGGATGTCCCGGTCAAGAAAGTTGAGCAAGAACATGGTGCGCTTGCGGTTCCATTGCTCCATCCCACCCGCGAGTGCAAGTGCGTCTGCCGGAATGGGCGGCCCGATCATGCCGGCTGACACGTGTCTTGGCTGTGGCTGCTGTAGCTGCGTCTGCAATGGGCTTGTGCTTGCCGCCTGTCCAGATCCAGGACCCGCAGACGCACTGCCACTCGACAGATTGCCTGCGCTCGTGTTGCCAATGACTGCAGGCCGCGCGGGCAGCCCAAAGAACATGGACGACAGATACGATGAGGTTGACTTGGGAGGAGATGCTGGGCCAGCAGCGGCGGTGGGCGGCGACGTCGTCACGGATGCAGGTGTTGAGCCACCGGTTGATCCTGGGGGCAGCTGTGCGTACGCTAGCGTGGCCGACTTGAAGTCTGCTGCAACCGTCTGCAAGACAATCGGCGAAAACACCTGGGCTGATCACAATATTATCACACACAAAAGCACGGGTCAGCCTGCCAGTCAAGCATCGTCCTTGGAAGTGTTGACGCTGCTGCACATCCGACACAGCTCGCTCTTACCAAGCTTTTCCTTGTCAAGTTCGCCGCGTCCGCGGTAGTTGGTCAGCACCTCGCGCAGGAAACTCGTAATGTAAATGAACGCGTTGTAGTGCTGCGGCGGGAACGACTGGATGATCTGCCGCCCAGCCGCAAACGTCGGATACCCTTCCAGAACACAGCGTCGGTGGAGCGCACTTGGCACGACAGGGTCAGGCAGCGCTTCCAGGAAGCGCATGAGCGTCTCGGCAGCAGAGTGCACCGCAACCGCGCGGCCGCGTGGACGGGGCAGCCGCACATGGATGGCTGTCAGAGACGTCTTGTCGAGGCTGGAAATGAGGTCGTCAATGTTGACAGAGACGTCTTCCTGCATCAGCATCGGCCGTGGAGGCAGTGGCGGCGGCACGTTCATGGTTGCACTGGATGCGTTCATGTTGAGGTAGTCCGTGGACGATGCAAACATGTTCTCGTCATACGGGTCGCTCAGCAGGATGCCGAGATTGAATTCGACACCAGTGTCGATGCACTCGCGGAAGTAGTCGCAGAGCGATGGGTCTCCAGCAGATAGGAACAGATTGTCCTGCTCAGGGCATCGAGAGACGTGTCAGCATCAGCATCGCGGCAGAGTTACATGACCCAACACAAGCCATCGCAGAGCCACTTGCCACATCCATGCCAAACTTGTAGATAAAATCAATCAGGCGCCACAACTCTTTGGGTAACGACAGCTGGTTCTCGACTGGCATGGGCGGGTGCGGTGTTGGGCCTTCAATCTCCTGTCCGTCTAGAGATTCGCCATTCGAGCCAGCGCCGCCCGTCTTTGCTGCCTCACCGGTCGCCTCGCCGCACGACTCGTAGATGGCCCTGAGATCGTCCAAAGAGTAGCTGCGGATGGGCAGCACCACGCGGCACAGCACATTGAGCGGCATGCCAAACGACGACGGCTGCCATTTTGCTGACACGGACAAGAAATGGTCTTTGCCATTCTCGGTGTGCAGAATGAGGATATCCTCGAGATACTCTTTGCCTGAATTGAGGCCAGGTGCGGTGGTCCGATCAACAAGAATGGTCACGTTGATGGGCAGTTTCTCGCCTGGAAGCGCACATGCGCGTCAGCTACGCTCTTACGCGGTGGGAAGATTCATAGCAGCCACCTACCAGGAAGCAATGCGCCAGTGGATGGATTGACATAGCACCATGGCTGGAAGGCACGGTCTTCGGCCAATTTGGGCACAAAGCGGTACTGAGCAATCACTTGGCCCTTGTTCTCGAGCATGACGACGCGTGTGGCCGGCGTCATGTACCGGATATCGCCAAACTGGATCTGGTTGGCATCCAGTGCGAGGTCAGGATGCGCCTCATTCTCAAACTTGTCGAGCTCGCGCGTGATATCGTCCTGCGCTGCCATGAGCTTTTCGCCATTCAGCTTGCGCATCTATCCTCGTTCAGGTTTGCCGTCAGTCTGGCCGCTCCATGGCACGGCATGCACCGGACACCACTCTAATTCCAAGACTTGCCTTGACAATAAAGCGTGCACTGACTGGCTTATGGTCACTCATGGTGAGATGCATTGCCGAGTCGTAACTGGTGAGTTTGAGCCAGTCTGGATCCTGCTGTTTGAGGGGGTTGCTGAACCACAGAACCCGATCGCACCATGAGGGAGATCGCCGTTTCTCGCTGTGTTTGCAAGTCGGTCAGTTGGCAGCATTTCGCGCAAGCCCAGCCAAGGCATGCGCCAACAAACCTCGTGTCGTATCTGGACGTGCCGACATCGTACTTGTACGACGGTGGAAAGGTAATGGCACCCTCGTCAAAGCCATTGAAACTGCGACTCGAAGATCGCTCAATCTGGAGCTGATCAAACCTCAGAAGCTCTGCCAGATTGCCCTGCTCAATCATGGTTTTGGCCTCTGCATCCGGAAGTGTGACGCGGTAGTTGAGGTCGCCCATCCAGAACAGGTGGCTGCATCCGCCAGAAAGCGTTGGTCAGTCGCCATCACGGCACTCTGAAAAGGCATCTGCATTGCCCATTACAACGTACTCGGCGTCAAACATCGAGAGCATGGTGCGTGTCAGGGTCATGTTCGATCCTGCATACGCATCTGTTGGGTTCATGGCGGCTCCCGCAACTGGGAACCCGTTGAGAGCAGCAGCAGAGTCGATGCCACTCGCAACCCATGGATTTGCCTGCGCATATGCAATGTAATCGCGATAGTGCGACTGCAACTGGAACACGAGGCGCTTGCAGATCTCTTGGTAGTCTTGGTTACGCCGTTCGACCATGGATGTGTCGGCTGCCAGATGCGCGTTCACAAAGCAAAGATACGAGTCAAAGAGCTTGAGGCGGATGCCCACCGCACCCTTGTTGCCCTGCAATCCAGCTCATGTCAGCCGTCTTGTCCCTGCGATTGACCGACCTACCATCACTCAAACCCACCATCATGCCGAGAATGCCCGTGCCAACAGACTCGGTCGACACGTCGTGCAGGAATGGATAGAGCGACTTTCTAATATACACGATCATGAGCATGCCCACGAGCTGCTTGGATGCAACCTGTCCATTAACACATCAAAGGACATCAAGGACATCTGCTCGTTAATGATCTGTGCGTGGGCTTGGCACCAGATCATCATGACATCACGCTTGCCTTGATGTACTTTTCCGTCTGAGACTCTGCCAGTGCAGACTCGACAGCCTTGCACCATTCCTCCTCCTTGAGCGAGCTGCCCATGATGTATGCCTCGGTGCTGAGGTCAACCTCTTGGAATCTGCCCATTTCTGAATGTGTTGAGTTGGGCCATAGCAGCCAGCCATGCTTGCTTCGGCTTGAAGACTTTCAAGTCTTACCCTAGAATATACATGTCTGGCTCGTCATCTTTTGCTGTAGCCAGCCACGGGCTGAGCGATTCGGTGACCGCCTTGTTGTTGACATTCCATGTGCTCACAAACAGTCTGCAGAGTTGAAAGCATTGCATCACAATGAATATCTCGTGCCACAGACGAAGAGTTGGGCGGATGGGCTTACTTTAAGGCACTATACTCTGCAAACTGCTGCTCTCTCTTTCGCAGCTCCTTGGCAGCCCACGCGTCCTTGACCATCTTGAGCGTGTTGACCGACAGGCTGCTCTCAAAGTTGATGAAAGGATTCGAGACGATCGACGTGACTCTACCTGCCAATCACCACATCAATGCCAGCCTTGCCAGCCTTGCCAGTGCGCCAAACCGAAGAGAATGTTCACTTACTGCTCGCCGAGTGTCTTGGATCCATGTCGTGCACTGAGACATGCATTTGTTGTCATTACACGTATCCTAAAGTGGAATCGGCACTGTCGCATATGTATGCGTACCTGGGCTGGCCTTGCTTTGCGAATCAAGCATCATGTCAATGTACGGCTTGCACCAGCCATGTGAGCCTCCTGACGGCGAGAATCCGCGCGACTCTGTTGAATCAATGTCAGCGTGCCTTTTCTGTGTATGCCTCACTGCAGAGTCTAGAAAGATACGCAACTGGCGGTTGCCATCGCGGCCTTGACTTGGACCAGGATGCCATGCAGAATCTCGACCGAGCTGGCCTCGAACCTGTGCTCTTCGTTGATGAGCGTGACCTTGAGAATGAAGCCAGACTTGGACTGCGCCATGGATCCGGGATCATTCAAGTTCACGGCCTTGCTTTGGGCTAAACATGCGCAAGATGGGTCAACTGGCCGCTGCGGTGTCGGCAGGCGACGGCGTGCATTCTTACAGAGTGCAAGACGAAAGTCTGGAAAGATGGGCTCGATGCTCTCGACACCGAGCGTATTGTTTGCACGATGCTTGAGGATCATGAAGCTGGCGAGATCCAGCCCAGGTGGATTGTTTGGTATCGTTTTGTATCGTTTGGTGTCGATGGGCGTCGATGGGCGTCGATATGCAAAACACGGGTCCAGCCACGCCCGCGAAAGCCCAGCACGCAGCGCAGACGAAGCAGAGACTGTCAGCACAGCAGCCAGCAGGTGCATACAGGTGCAGCAACAGCGGCCGAAGCAGAAGCAACAGCAGCGGTGGCACACGCACCAAGCCTCTTGGTTGCCCTGGCTGTTCTCGATGACGGCGACGATGCGCAGTCTGCGGTCGCCGGCCGCCCTGACCTTGACCAGCTCGATGGCCTGGCTGCAGACCTCGGTCGGACGCAGCATGCGGTTCACGACATCCTTGTAGTCGGTCGTGTCGTACTCGACGGTCGGCACAGCGACTGGCGACCCGATGCGTCCCAGGCCTTTGCCCGGTGCACCTGTCGCTCGAGCAACGGCGCTCGCTCCAGCCGTCGACATCTGTTGGTTGAAGCCAGTCCCGAAAATGCCACATCGAGATCCACGGCATTGCACATCCACATTCAGACGCGGTGCATCCATGCCGTCGTCATGCTGGCGCAAGTGCCATGGAGCAAGGAGCTTGCCGCGGGCATTGGCCGACACAACGCTTGCTGCTTCTCCTCGTATCCATCAAGGCCGATCCTCCACCTCTCGTGAGCATCAGCAACACCAGCAACACCAGCAGCATTGGAAGTATTGGAAGCATTGGAAGCATCGCTGCAGCCAGCCGTACGAAGATAGCCCAGCATGGAGTTTTCGTCAAGAGACTCGTTCATCCAGAACAAGATCGAGCAGGAGATGATGGCTGCTGCGGCCGCCGCCATCGAAGCGGCCCGCCAGGCAGCCATCGACCGAGGCGAGATTGATCCCAACGACGACTACGACGACGATGATGATGGCACAAACGTGGACGACGTGCAGAGCGTCAACAAAGACACTGTGCCTCGCCGCTTGCTTGGCGCCGATCTCAGCATGAGCGCCTCGAGCTCGCCAAGAGGCTCGGCCAAACGCAAGGGCGGTGGCAAAGGCGTCGCAGGCAAGCGTGCTGGCAGCAAAGTGGCAGCAGCAGCCACAACAGCAAGGCAGCTTGATGGAGCCAAAGTCAAACAGCCAGGTGCGGCTGCACATGCTGCAAGTGATCGAACCGACAGCACAAGCAGCAGGGACGCTCCAAGTGGCGACGATACAGGCGAGGCCGACCAACTCCCTCGACACGCACGCATAAAGCTGCCTGACATCGTCTTGCATGCAAGGACCCGCAACGAGTACGAGCACAGCCCGGTTCGCGTCCCCTTTGGCCGGCACCACAAGCGGCTCGCGCCTCTGCAGCCATACCATCAGCGACACCGACACTTGCATCTGAAGCCTCCCCTCGACGACCACAACGAGCTGTACTCGATGCTCAAGCGCGACGCCGTGTCAAAGCCAAAGATACCGCACTTTCGCCAGCTCATCACGCGCGAGAACCACTGGGTGAGTTGGCACTGGCACGAACGGCCAGGGTGAGCTCGCTCCTGCCTTGCTGACCCGATCTTTGCACACTCGCAATCAACAACGGCAACGGCAACATGTATAAACAAAACGCCCCTTCGCAACAACGACGGCCACACCGCCACCAACCGCATCGCGCCTCCAAACGATCGCTGCCGTCAACCGTGCCTGCTCTGCCCTCTCTCAATCTGCAGGTCCGTGCCACTCACCTGTCGGCCTACGACCCCGTCTATCCCGTCGTCGTCGGCATTCCCCCGTCACAGCCCAAAGGCTACTTTCGCGCATTCTCGGAAATGATCTCTATCCCACTCGAAGAGCCACGTCTGGCTCAACTACTGCCGCATCGCTTCCGCCGCACCATCCGTCTGTACGGAATCTCGCCTATGGTCCTGCTGGCCAAACCCAAAGTGAGCAAGGTGCTCCCTGACTTGCAATCGGCCGACCTGGCAGCCAATCGTTGTCACCGTCTGGCCATGCCATGTCATGCCATTGTGTTTCCATGAAGTCGGTTGATCGACTGGGCTGCCAGCTAACTGCCTGTCCTACCAACATGACAGAGGCGGCTCGAGCCTCTAGGAATGCCGCTTGGGTTTCCAAGACTGCCCAGCCTCACCAGTGACAAGCCGCTTGGCTCTATCCCAACCAACACCGACGACGGCAAGCGCGTAGCCGGTGCAGAGATCGAGCCGCGTCTTGGTGACGACGGCGAGTTTGGGCCGCTTAATTTTGACGAGAGCGACCTGACGACAAACGGTACCGCGGCAGACTTGGAGTCAAACGCAGACAGCGCCTTGCATCCTGTGCTTGAAGACCGTACAACGATGGCCATGTCGCCAACACAGAGTGCTCCCGAGCCCTCCGACACCCAAGCGGCCGACGTCGCCCCTCCGGATATTGCAGACAGCAACCCATCGCAAATTGACGCTCCTCCAAAGCGCGAGCCTGCACGGCCGCAGCGACGCGACTCTGATCGTGCTGTTCCCAAGCCGCAGCCTCCAAAGGTCGAGCGCGTCCAACGCAAGTCATCCAAGCAATTCGAAACAGCCCCAAAAGCCACCAAAACGCGGAAGCAGACCATCATTGATTCGCCTCCACCTCTGCCAGTTGACGACAGCCCTCCTTTGGAAGATACACAGCGGCACCCTTCTCCGCCAGAGAAACTGCCACCGCCGCAGCCTGAAGTGCACGTCACGGTCGTCACACCACCACAGCCTCTGTCCAGATCCATCTCGCCGCCCTCCAAGTCGACCAGCCATTTGAGCAAGGACGACCGGCCAGCAATCTTGCAGGTTAAGAAGCCGACCGCCATTCCGGTTGTCGCACATCGACGCCAGCCAACACAAGAAGAGCAAAAGGCCGAGTTTGAGAAGCAGCAGAATGTGCTCATGGCCAAGAAACTCGAGCGGGTATGAAGTGGCACAGCGTGCATGCAGCTGTTGGTATGCAAGACTGACGTTTTGCGTGACATGCGTGCACAAAGCCCAACAAGGCGATGCAGAGTGGCGGAAACCTGATCAACAAGTCGGGCTCAGATGCGACAGACCAGAGCAAGTTACAGAGCATCATGGCAGGCGAGCCACTCGCTACCAGCAAGGTAAGGTCCCAAGACGACTGATGTTCAGACGCGTCACGCCACGTTGTTTTCCACTCACACACAGAAACCCTCAGGGATTCCTCACGTCCATCATGCAAAACATGAGGGTCATGGATGAAGAGACAAAGGGGCGACTCACAATCATCTCGGCACCCATCTTCAAAGAGAAGCCCATGGTCGGCATGATGGAGATGGAGAATGCGCTCAAGAGCATGAATGCAAGCCGCAAACTCAGCGACCAGGAGATCGAGTACATCAAACGCGTATTCGAGCTAGTGAATGACGACACCGTCGACAAGGACGAGTTCCTCGTCATCGCTGCACTCGCCGAGCGCATGACGCTGCTTGACCAGAAAGTACGGCTCAGCTTCTACGATACAGATTTCAAGAAGCTTGAGAAGAACATCAAGGAGTACAGGGTATGTTGGCTGGATGGCAGCGCTGCACTAGCATTGGCGCTGATGGAATCTGTCGGTTGATTATTGGCACTTTAGCAACTGTACACTGTATACACGGCTGATGACGGCAAGATGTCGTATGAGGATCTCAACGTCCTGCTGCAAGCAACGGGCAAGTCACAGGAAGAGCTCGGCGAGATTTCACAGATGCTCAACATCAAGGACGTCAATCCGCATTCAGCAGTTGGGTTCCTTGACTTTCTGAGCTACGTTCCGTTCTTCACCAAACTGCACGAAAACATTGTCAACAATCCGTTTGGCGATACGTCGTCGTCACTCGGGGATGTAGCACATGCACTTGGCACCGATACGGGTCTTGGCGGTGGTGGTGGACGGAATTGAATGTGTGACAAATGGAAAATACACGCGCTTGCCATTGATATCAAACGCTGTATCGGCCGAACGGCGACGAACATTGTATCGCCTTGATCGATAGGCATCACACAGCCAGCCAGCCAGCCAGCCAGCCAGCCAGAGAGGCAGCTCACGCACCTCGCACACACTCGGCCACACACTCGCAATGTCGCTGTCTCGGCGTGGCAGCTTTGCAGGCGATCCGCGCGCCATGCTGCGTGCCATGATCAGCGCGGCCGGCTTGCAAGACATTGCCATGCAGGACCAGCCACCATCCATGACAGCAGCAACTGCCCATACTCACAGCAGCCAGGCAGCTCCCGCCAGCACACCGGCACTTGCCGTCACATCCGCTGGCAATGCCTTGCTTGACCGTGACACAGCAGTAGCCACCCTCGGTGATGATGCCCGGCTTTCGGCGTTCGGCAAGGCTGGCATCGCGTCGTCTCCCCACACTCCGCCTGCTGCTCCAAGCCAGACGCGTCACGGCTCAGTCCCAGGCAGTTCCGCGACTCGAGCCATCTCAATCCCAAACGCGCCGTCAGGCACCGACTTGGCCCGCCACTCGCACTGTCGGTCGGGCGGCAACGCAGGCAGCCATGGAGTGTCTGCCAAGGAGTGCATGGATGTGCTGGCCATGACCAGTCCATCTGCAGCCATTCCACTCTCTGCTGCCGCTGCAGCCACAGCCAGCACTCGCCAGCAGACGGCCGGCCATCCACACCAGCCGCATCGCCAGACACCAGACCACTGCCACCACCCCATTGATCAGTTCTCGGCACCACCGGCAGCTGAAGACCACGCGGCGGCAGGCGAGCGGCTCGTCAGCAAACGCCGTCGCAGCATCCCATCTGTCCGGTCTCCGTGCCACCAGTCGCAGTCCCCATCCAAGCCTTTGACAGATCCATCCGACACTCGTCATGCTGCGCGCGAGCCGCTGCAGTGTGGCACCGACAGCGGCTTCCAGACCGTGTCTGTGCGTGCCAGCCACAAGAAACGCACCAAGATGGCCAAACTCAAGGATGCAGTCGAGCCATTGTCTGCATGGTGCGTGCCCATGTGTGTCCATGTGTGTGTCCATGTGTGTTCATGGCAAGCAGAGTGATCTGACTCTGCGTCTTGTGGCGCTTGGTGTGCCAGGCTCGCCCAGCACTTTTGTGTCGACCCATCATGCCATCTGCGTCGAGAGCAGATGTACGATCTCTGTGAGTCCATCCGGCTGTCATGCCGCTGTGCGTGTTGTGTGTTGCGTGCTGCGTGGCGGCTGTCGGTCGACCAGAGGAATGGACTGACGCGCTGGCATGCAACTCGTGCGTGTCGTGCAGACTTTGAGCAGTGGGAACAGGCAGGCATGCTGCAGGTCACGCCAGCCACGTTTGGCAAGATCCTGCGCATGGTGTTTCCGTGTGTGCGCACTCGCCGTCTGGGATGCCGTCGAGCGTCAAAGTACCACTATGTGGGCATCAATGTCAAGGAAACCTCTGAATACGCACAGACCGCCGAGCTGCGCGCAAGGTGAGTGTGCGAGCGTGTGCCAGCAGATGGATGCTCCTCTGTTCTTGCGTCTGACATGCATGCTCTCGTCACGACAGCATTCCACAGAAGCGGCTGTCTGAGCCGTACTACCGTCGCCGCAAAGCCATCAAGCCATTTGGCGATGGCGATGGCGATGGCGATGTCCGTGGCTTGATGCTGCATCACCAAGAGCCAGGCGATCACTTTGACGACGAGGGCGACGAGGAAGTCGATGAAGAAGACGAGTTTGACGACGGCGATGAAGAGCATGACGATGACGACGCAGACCCAGCACACCAGGCACACCAGGCACACCAGGCAGACGATATCTCGCATCGCTTGGTTGCAACGGCCCACACGCGTCGCAAGGACAGTGCCAAGGACGACGCCGGACATCAGAAGCTGGACGACATGGATGCGGCAGCTGCTGGCCAATGTGGGCATGGTGAGCAGCATGCTCGCTCTCTGGGTCTCTGCAGTGTGGCTTCGACGTTTGCATCGACAGCAGGCGGCTGCATCGGCACACACCATGAGCAGGCTTGCTCTATCGGCAAAGTCCAGCATCACAAGTCGCCATTGCAGGTCAGCAGCGCGTGTGCAGCCGACACGGACGTGTGCATGGACAGCCACAGCCATAGCAACATCAACAGCCAGATGCAGCCATCGGCACCACATCAGACGGTGCAGGATCTTGCATCTTCCGCAGCCTTGGGCATCGGACATGCAGCTGCTGATGATCATGACGCCAACGATCGCAGCAGCAGCAGCATCGACGCTGATCTTGACACTGCGAGTGATGGCAAGGATGGCCCGAGAGCAGCCGCCAGCACCGTGTTCAGACTCTCAGATGCGGATATCCAGCATGGATGCATGGAGTGCACAGCGGCAATCGACAACATGAGCGCCTTGCTCGTGTCTGCATCCACATCAGCAGCCATCAGCAGTCATGTCGCAGACGCTCTGGTCAAGTGCCGCAGTGTGCAATCAATGTTCATGACACTCCAGCGCAACGCAGGCGTGCCAGACGAGGACATGGAGCCAGCGTTGACCATTGACATTGACGTGCTGCTGTTGTCTGTGAGTGGGATGTCACTGGATGCATGCTGTGTGGCGCATGCTGTTGCCAAACACATGCTGTGTGGCACATGATGCTGGCCGCTGACCAAACACGCTTCGGCTGTGGCTGCGATGGCACGCGAATGTGCAGCGCGTCTTGACTGCCTTGCAAAACAAGACCGCCACGCCTGATGCCCTGACAAGAGAGATCATCAATGAGCTCCGCTGTCTGCCTGGCATGCTCGGCCGATACGGGTTCTCCATTGCATTCAGCAAGGAGTCCATGACTCCCTCGTACTTTGGCCACAGTGAGTGGGCCATTCCGCGGATGGTTGCCGTTGTTGATCCAGCCACCGGATGCTGACGCGACCAACCGGCAGTCCAAGACACGTTCGCCAAGTGCTTTGACCGCCTGCTTGACTTTCTGGCTGCTGGCATCGACTTTGAAGCCATTGTCGGGTCACCCAAGAGCATGGCGAGCCTGTGCCGTGCGCTTGACAAGAGCGACTTGGCATGGATCCGACCGCAGTTCATTGGCACGTTTGGAGTCGATGCAGACAAGGCTGTTCCTGAAAACTGCAAGTGGCTGAGTTGAGATGCGGACTTGGTCGGATGCGGTGGCTGACTCGACCTCGCACAGTTGTCGACAGACTGCGAGTGCAGATGAGCACGGCACGCTCGATCGGCGACTGGCTTGGATGGATGCAGAGCAGCAGCGGCAGTCCCATTGGAATGGCAAGGCATCATGGCATTGGCGGACGTGCTGCAATGTAGAGACTGACTTTCTGGTTGATTGACACGCACGCCATGCACATGATAGATGGACAGCGCGTCGTTTGAATGCGTCAACTGGGCATGGAGATGGTACATTACACAGATCTGCAATCAGCTGCAGACCACTGAACCGCAACTGTCAGGTGAGCATGAGTATTCATCTCCGCCATGTGCGCCAGGCGACCACAGCAAGCCGTCGCTGCCAACTGATCATTGCAACACAGACATGGTGCACACATTCACGAAGTGGCTCGGACTGTGCGCAGAGCTAATCCTGGCCACCAAGCAGAAGGAAGACACGCTGCACAGGATCGAGCAAGACGCCGAAGTCAGAAGCACGCTCGAGCAGATGCATCCGCTGTTGTACAGCGGTTTGACTGTTCTCTATGTTGCGATGTGACATTTGCAACCATGTGTGCATGATGCATCGATCCTTGTCTGATCGAGTCAAGAGTGGGATGACTGTAGACGAGCTGCTCGGTTGCTATCCCCTTGTGTCACAATACAAGCTGTAAATCATTGGCTGCATTGGATTGATCACCACAAGAGATGCTGCAGCAACTATGCCACCGCTCAGCGATAGGCGGCGTGGCCATATCGTGACTATCATGGAACAATCGCGTCATGGCAATATGATCGTCTCGTGGCTATCGCATGTGTGCTGGCTGGCTGGCCGGCTGGCTCGCATCCGCTTTCAAACTGTGCGATATCGGTGATATCGACGCGCATTGGACAGAGTTCAGGACGAGCATGCTCTCAAGAGTGCATAGTGAATGTGCTGTATTCATTCACATTGCATTCACGATCCACGCGGCATTCCTCGACATTCGTTCTGACGTGCATTTCAACCCAATGCATTTGCGTTTCCAGGTTGCTCAAGACGGCGCTGGGATCCGCTGCCATCCAGCCCGATGGCAGCCCGATGACAGCCCGATGGCAGCCTGATGGCAGCCTGATCTGGCCAGGCAGTCCAATGGCATCGCCATCTTCAAGGAATCCCGCATTCACCACCAGGCGGCCATTCTCAAACCAAACACGTCGGCAAGTGCCATCACGCTCAACCCTCCAATCTGACCTTGGCATTCCAACTGAAAATGCTCTTCAAGGTGAGGAGGACGTGACGGGAATGGGCGGCGCGAGTTTTGGCAGTCGTGGTTGCTGTTGTTTCTGGTGCTGCTGGTGGCTGAGTGGCCAGGGCCGTGTCTTGCAATGCCTTGCCTTGCCTTGCTTCTGCTTTGGCTGGTCTTGCCCATGCAGCCGTGATGGTGGTGCTGGCGCTGGCGTGCGTCTGGGCGGCACTCTGCGAGCGCTCTAGCCCTCCGCGCTTGGTGGCCCCATCATGCGCAAAGGCTGGCCAGGCGATAGCCAGAAAGCTAGATGGAGCGAGCGCCAGTGCTGCAATGGGGTCTTGAAGCATGGCCCGACACTGGCACTCGCTCTCTGAGCACTCGCCGTACTGACCATGCTTGTCCTGCTTCCCTTGCTCGCTAGTCGTCCATGTCGCTCTCTTCCCGCACGCTCTACTCTCGCCCAGACTCGGCCCAGACGTTTGTCCCGCACGCCTCCTTCTTGGTACGTCTTGGCTGGTGCGGAGTCTGCTTGCTGTTGCCGTTGCTGTTGCTGTTGTTTCGTGGATCGACGCTGGTGCTGGTGCTGCAGTGCTGGCGAGGCGGCTGGTCATGGGGCTGCGCCATCCAAACGCATCCGATGCATATGCTTGACCCGTCAATGCTGCTGCGCATTGCTGACACTGCTGGCTTGCGGCTTGTCTGCTGCCTCTGCAATGCGTTGCTGCTTGCCTTGCCCGTCTCGCGTGGCTGCATCTGCCGCCTGTCCATGTCAAGCAGCCTCTTGCTCCGATCAACGCCTGTGACACGCGCGAACGCGTCTTCCGCACCTGCCAGCGTCTGCCGTCGGTGGCCCAGCTGCTCATGCAGGCGTCCGCCCGCGCAGAGCTGGCCGCTTCCGCCTATCCGCTCAACAACGGTAAGTGCCATGCCTGGATCTTGCCCGCCTTGCCTTGCTCTCCTCGCGCCATCCCTGCCTGCCTGCCTGCCTGCCTGCCTGCCTGCCTGCCTGCCTGCCTGCCTTGTGGCGTGTGTTGCCCTTGACGCGACGCGGTGCGGTGCGAGGCTTGGTTGGCACGCCGCGTCCGTCACTGTGCGGCATGCTTGCCTGCCTGCCTGCCACTCCCCGCTGCTTTCGCTCGCTCTTGTGGTCTCTGGCTGTTGCGCTGCCCCTTGCTGCTCGGCTTGGATTGGCGTGGCTGGCTTGACTTGGTGGTCCTTTGGCTGCCGTTGTTGTCTCCGAGCCGAGCCGAGCCGAGCCGATCCAGCAAGCCTGTCCAAGCCAATGTGAGCCAGCGAGTGGATCGGTTGATGCGGCGGTGCCAGCAACGACAGCAGCGGCAGGCGGCTGTGATGGACAGCACGCCCCCACATACGACCGCCGGCATCGCTGGCACACCACCTGGCTGGCCAGACACTCACCTCTGCAACGCATCGCAATCCTTCAATGACACAGCAGCTGTTTCCAACCGCCTCCGATGCAACGCCGTTGACGCTTTCGAGCACGGCCGATGCGACGGCATGGCCCCGCCGACCACCAAGCACAATGCATGCCTCTCAGAGAGCATCGCACACCAGGTGGGTCGCTTGCCCCTTGCGCCGATTGCCTTGTCTGTGAGCTGCAGCGCTGACCGGCCGGCTGCTTGCTGCGGCTGTCTTTGGTGCTGTGCTCAGCCTGCTTCTTCCAAACCCGCCAAGCCAATCGCCATCGTCGGCCGCAACGACAACGGCTACGGCGAGGGCCGCAGCATGGTCAAGAGCCGCTGCCATGACGGTGAGTGCCGTCTGCCTTGCGCATGCTGCCTGCGGCTGTGTTTGTTTGCTGGTCTGTCTGCCTCTCTGCCCGACCGTCTGCCTGCCTGCCTGTGGGATTGTGGCTGTTTTGCTGTGCTTGGGAAGAGGTTTCGAATGGCGCGATGCGGCGGTTTGTGAGCTGACCCACACGGCTTGCTCTCGCTTGCCTTGATCCACAGCCATGCAGTCGGCTCGTCCGGCCGCCAAGCGCCGTCGTGAGGGACAACGACGACAACGACGACAACGACGAAGACAGCGGACGCCGGCCGCTCAAGGCCGCACGACTAATGTCGATCGTAACGCCATGAATCGTCTTGAGGAAGATCCTCAAGATGAGGTCATGGACATCATCATGACCCGACGATGTAAGTTTATGGTTGCCTGGTTGGTTGGCTGGTTGTTTGGGCCGTTTGCTGACCACACACAATCACATTTCAATGAACCAACTGCAGATGCTCCTGCCCGCAAGATCCGCCGGTGATCTGCTATCAGTCACCGTGCGCGCGAGGCCTCTCTCCCACACACACACACACACTCTCTCTCTCTCTCTCTCTCTCTCTCTCCCTCTCTCACACTCAACCTTGTTTAACCCGCCGCTCAGTTTTGTTTTACACTCATACCAGCGATCATCATTGAATGAATCCACTCTGTTTTGGACAATGCCGAGGATGCACACTTGATACGAACAGCAAGCATGAAGGCTGTTCAAGCGCTGGTCGAGCGGGTGCTTGCACGCATCGAGTCGCGTCCAGACGAAGCAATCAGCCGCGGGCGATGTGCGTCTGTGGCGCCAGCCCACGCCTGTAATGCAGCCCAAATGGACAGCAACAGAAACACAAACAACCCGTCGTGCCAGTCTCGGCTGCACCGTGCGATCGCTGCGCTCTTGCTATGCTCATCTTGATGCTGTCAAGCACGAGGCAAGCAGCACGGCGTCGTTTTCGGCAGTTCTTCAACCCGTCTTGGCAATGTCGGTTGATTGGCGTACCAGCAGCAATGCTGGAACCGCAGAGACTGCATATGCCGCATCTGTGCCTGCGGCGTATGCGGCAGGGCTTGCACCTTGCGGCCTTGTTTCTCCAAACAGCATGTCGCAACTTGCAGCCGCCATTGCTCGCAGCACGCTGGATATCGCCGCGCTCCACTTCCCTGGCCAAGATCCAGGTTGATGGATGGCAGGACGATGGACTTGCTGATGGGTGTGGCATTCGAGACTAGCGGATGGTCTGCAGTTCCCATTGACATGGACACGATCAGAGCTCATGTGCGGCTCCTGCTGGACGACGCTGCAGCAACTCTGCCGCCCGTCAACGGCCAGGTCATCGCCGTTGCCATGGACGAAGATGCTCGGCACAGCAGACAGGGATCTAGCTCGAGCTTGAAACGTTTGGCGGACGACGAAGATGGTCCAAGAGTCTCGGTGTCGAAGCGACGTGCACCAACCCAGTAGCGTTGTTGAGTCGTCAGAGCAGACTGCCTCACCTGCACTTGTCTCTGATACACAATACATGCCCGATGCGAGCTCCTTGTGATGCGTCAGCCACCGTCCTTCTTCTTGGCCGCGAGATCCGAATCATCATGCTTCTCGTTCCGCCCAAAGTCGAAGTGATCCTGGCATGGGCCAAGGAGCCGTCCAACAACATCTACATCCACAACCCGGATGCTGTCGCTGCCAAGCTGGCAGCCATCGACGAGGCTGGAGCCAAGTCGCTTCACATTGTCACCGGTGGGTGCTGGTGCATGCCACAGAAGCAACGCCGCACAGCGACTGACGACGTGGCTGGCATGGGCTGGCATGGGCTCGCAGATTTTGACATGACGCTCACCAGGTACTGGGTGGACGGCAAGCGCAGCGTGAGCACGCACGGCATCCTTGAGCAGTCGACGAAACTGACAGCCGAGGCAAGCAGCCATGTGCCTTTCACTTGCCATCCATCTGTCCCACGCCCCGCCACATCGACTGATCTCCTCCATGATGCGTGCACTGCTTTCAATTGCCTGCTCGCTCGCTTGATCTGGCAGGCTCGCCAAGCGCTCACCGACCTGTACAAAAAGTACTACCCCATCGAAGTCTCGTCGACGATCCCGTTCCCTGAAAAGGTGGCCGCCATGGAGGATTGGTGGGGCACGGCGCACAAGATCATCGCGAGTCTGGGTCTGACTCGCGACGACATTGCGGCCATGGTGCGCGAGTCGCCTGTCTCGTTCCGGCCCAAGCTGCAAGAGTTTCTGGCCGTGACGGCCGAGCGCGACGTGCCCGTGCTCGTCTTTTCTGCTGGACTCGCTGGTAAGATGGCTGTCGACTCTCTGTGCTGCGTGCATCGGCTGAGTGTCTGGCGCGTGTGGCTGGGACAGACGTGCTGCAGGAGATCATCTCGAGCGCCAACCTGATGCACGACAATCTGGATATCGTCTCCAACAAGATGCGCTTCGAGGATGGCGTGGTGGTTGGATTTGAAGATCCGCTCATCCATACGTTCAACAAGAGCGAAGCCACTGTTGCGCACACCGCCCACCACACGCGTATTGATAACCGCCGCAACGTGGTATGTTGCCTCGTGCCTGATCCGTCTGTTTGTGTCTGCAGGATCTAACATGGGTGCTGCACGTGCGTGGCAGATTGTCATGGGCGATTCGCTGGGCGATCTGCGCATGGCCGACAACATCGACTGTGATGTCAAGCTCACCATCGGCCTTCTCAACCACGACGAGGAGACCTTGATTGACCAGTACGCGCAGGCATTCGATATCGTCATTCTCAAGGACTCACCGCTCGAGTTCCCTCTGATGCTGGTGTCCAGCCTCGTGTGAAACCATGCAACTGCCATGCAACTGCCATGCAACTGCCATGCGACTGCCATGCGACTGCCATGCGACTGCCATGCGACTGCCATGCAACGGCCTGTTCACACAGCCGACGATCTCGTTTACGAGTAAGAGTATTTGTGCAACACAGCTGCATTGTGTCATGGGAAGAGGTTCCGCAGCTCGTCGAGCGAATGAATCACATCAGATGCATGCGGCTCGAAGGCGGGCGGGAGCGTGGTCTCATCGCGTACAAGCAGCAGTGCCTGCCACCCTTGTGCCGTTGCGCCAAAATAGTCGTTGGTGATGTCATCGCCAACGTACAGGGCCTGCGACGGATCCGTCAATCCAGCCAGCTCGAGTGCCTTGGAGAAGATGGACGGATGCGGCTTCATATGGCCGTGATCGTGCGAGCATCTGGCCATTCCCAACGGTGGTCAGCACAACCCTGTGTTACCCAACCAAGCCATGGAGGCAGAGACGGGAGACAGCGGGCTCACATGACAAAGTCAAAGAACGAGCGGATGCTCAGAGACTCAAGCACGGCGTTGGTGCGGGCATCCGAGTTTGTGATGACGCCCAGCTTGACATTGGGCCGCGATCGCACGAACGACAGCACCGAGTCGACTTCTGGGTACTTGACAAACGAGTCGGCCTGTGTGAATCCAAAGTAGAGGTTGGCAAACACCTTGTCGAATACCGGCGACAGGGCTGCGATCGCAGGCGTGTCAGCGATGGTTGCAAGCATGCGATCGTGCGAGTGTGCGTGAGTGTGCGTGTGTGCGTGTGTGCCTGCAGGCCGGCTCAAGCTTACCATCAGCAGGCACGCCGGCCTCGATCAGCGTGTCTTGAACGACATGATGCCACCACGACTTGGCAGTCATATGCCCAGCGCCAAAGTTTGGATGCGCGGCCGCCAGCCGCTTGTACACGGACCGGAACGCCGCCGCTGCCCGGGCTTCCTGCACAACGAGTCCCCACCGCTGCAGCTCTCGTGCATACAGCACGCCGGGACTGAGCCGCACCCTGAACAGCGTGTTGTAGCAGTCAAACGCCACCAGCCGCACCATCGACCTTGTCATCCCGCTGACAAATGCTGGGCAAGATCACCACTGTAAACAACGTCCACGTCGAGACCAGGGAAGGGTCCGGCCGGTGCCTTGTTGCTCTCAAGCCGCTTGCGCATGGCGCTCTGCTCGTCAACGAAGCGCCGTACGTGGCCGTCGTCGACGAAGACAGTCTGGACCGGGCGTGCAGTGCCTGTTTCGAGCCCGCTGATGGCGACCAACCGCTGCTGCGCTGCTCGGCGTGCCAGACGCTGCGCTACTGCTCGCCCACCTGCCAGCGGGCCGACTGGGCCATCCACAAGGGGGAGTGTGCGTCGCTGAAGCGTCTGCGTACGAGCATGGCTGGCGCGCGCAGCAAGAGCGGTGCCAGTCCCGTCGTGCCGCCAACAGACGTGCGGCTGATGTGCAGGCTGCTGCTCAAGCGATCGCAAGACCCCGCCGAGGTTCGTTCATGCCCACACCATGGCGATGTTGAGCACGATGACTGACAGTCGGCAATGCAGTTTGACCGAGTGATGGGCCCCATGGTGTCCAACAAAAGCCTGCACGGGCAAGCAGCGCTCCAGGCTATGGGGAACTGTCTGGTGATGGTGCGATCGCTTCTGGCGAACGATGCGCTTCTGCTGTCGAATGCCGACAAGATGCTCGAAATGACATGCAAGATGGCGATGAACGCCATGAAGATGGAGCGCGCCGTCGGACTGTTTGAGCTGCTGCCGACCATCAACCACTCGTGTGCACCAAACGCCTCTATTGTGTTTGGACTCGGCGGCGTTGCGCGGCTGGTTGCCATGGAGCCGATCGCGGCGGGTGAAGAGGTTGGTTGTTGGAGACCGCTTGGCGATTGGATGCGCTCCATATCGTACGCAAGACTGACAATCGCACTGTCGGTGGGCAGCTGTTTGTGTCGTACATTGACATGTTCCAGGCTCGGCGCAAGCGACAGCAAGAGCTCAAGACGCGGTTCCTGTTTGACTGTCGATGCCGCCTGTGTTCGAATGACAAGCCGGGACCGACCATGACGGTTGGATGGCCGGTCGACGATGTGCGCGACGTGCTGCAGTGCACCAACGCAAACGATTCCAAGGGCAAGAGATGCAATGGACGGTGGACCGAGGAATCCAAGCACGAGCCGTGCTCTCTGTGCGGCAGCTGTGATGTGGCTGCGCGCGATGAGGTGCTTGTCAAGGTCGCCAAAGTTCACGCGCTGTACGACCATGCAGCCAAGAATCAGCACAGCGATCCCCAGGTCGCATACACTGATACGACAAAGGCGCTCAATGCGCTGGCTGGGCTGACAGTACGGTCGCATTCGCTCGTGATCCAGCTGCGAAGCGTGCTCATTGAGATACTCATTGGCCAGCTCGATTACAAGCAGATTGCAGCTGTGGGTCAAGAGCAGCTAGCATCGTACAAAGACATTCTCGGCCAGCAGACCGTATCCGGCAGCAATGGCAGCAGCGAAATTGCATGGCCCATGGTATCGACCGTCTGCACAGACATTTTCTATGCGACGCAATGGATCGAGACAGCCGATCTGAGCAAGGTCGAAGCCCTTGGCAAGGATGCTCTATCGCGTCTGTGCAAGAGCCACGGCGAGCAACATCCCATCTCCTGTCGTGTGCGCGAGGTGCTTACAGATGTGCAGCACCAGCAAGAAGCCATCAAGCAGGGGAAGACTCTCATCTTCCAATGAAGGGATATGCGCATGATGGAATGGTTTATTGGGCGGCATTGTGAGCGGCATTGTGAGCGGGATTGGACGAAGCCATCAGAGCTTGCTGGGGTCGACAAGCGCCACACATTCGATCTCGACCTTGACGTCGCGGGGCAGACGGGCGACCTCGACGGCCGAGCGGGCGGGGCGGGCCGAGCCCATCATCTCGGCGTACGTCTCGTTCATCTTGGCAAAGTCGCCCATGTCCTGTGTGCCAGATCCAACGAGCGTCACATGGACACACGACGGGCACCCCGTGAGCAGCCGGTGCCAGTGTCAGCCAGTGTCAGTGGGTCGGCCGTCAGTGTGCAGACGGGGAGGGAGGCAGACATGCAGCAGACATGCGGCAGGCATGCAGCAGGCCCGGCGTACCTTCAGGAAGACGGTCGTCTTGATGATGCGGTCAAAGGACGAGCCCGAGGCCTCGAGCACGGCCTTGAGGTTGGTCAGCACCTGCCTCGTCTGCTGCTGGATGTCGCCGTCGAGGATGGCCATGGTCTCGGGGATGAACGGAATCTGGCCGGCGGTGTAGACGAAGCCGTTGGCGACAACGGCCTGCGAGTAGGGGCCGATGGCCGCGGGGGCCTTGTCGGTGGACACGATGCGAAGACCAGCAGCAGGCGACGACATGTTGCGGAGCGAGAGCGAGCGTTGGAGCGATCGAGGGAGAGCGCGGGCGATGGCGAGCATGGCGAAAAGCTGGCGGAACCGCCAGATCTCGCATCTCATCCGCTATCGGCCGTCTCAACAGACTCTTCGTGCATGACACTGAATGTATAGCAGTGACGCTGCATCGGCAACATCGGGCGGCGTTGAATGAGACACACAAATATTCTTGCTGTATTGGATGGTGCACAGATGGACACGGGCGGACACGGGCAGACACGGGCGGACACGGGCGGACACCGCCGGCCAAGAGGGGATGCAAGTCCTGGATGCGACAGACGGCCTCATTCGACCTGCGCAATGCATGCCACCGGCAGAATGCCTTCCTGGCGCGTCGTTTCGTTCTTGCCCTGCCATGCCAGACACGAGCGCACGCGTTAGCAGCCCGCGGCAGTGGATATACAGCCAAACGCATACGCAGGAACACACGCACCTTGGCCCATCCATCATTAAAGAGCAAGTCCAGCACAATCACGTCGCCAACATGCAGACGCAGCTCGTCCGACGCAGAAGGCTCGTACTCGGTTGTGACGACAAACTTTCTCTCGAGAATCGTGCCAACATCCGGCGCCGCCGACGAGGTGGACGACTTGCCGGCCGCCATGAAACTGCCATTGATACCACCACGAGCGTCCATCCGGCCAGCCGCCAACGTCTCTGCACTGTTTGCGGCAGCCATGCCCGACGAGGAGGCGAACCGGTCGCCATTCTTGTCGCTTCTGCGATCGCCGCGGAAGCACGCCAAAAACACCACGATGGCGACAATCAGCGCCACCAGAACACAGGCGCCAATGCTGATGCCAATGACTGCGCCCGTAGACAAGGACGCTCCAGAACCACCCCCAGTGCCCGAGTTGTCGCTGTTTCCTGAATTAGTGTTGTTGTTGCCGCCTGCAGATGTTCCGTTGTTGCCCGTTTTGCCAGCATTCTCTCCTGGAGTTGTGGTGGTAGATGGGGCTGGTATAGATGAGGATGAAGGCGCTGGCGCAGATGGGGAGGGCGAAGGTGCAGGGGCATTCGCACCTCCAGGTAGGCTGTTTTGGAAACAGAAGCTCCCAAAGGTCGGATCCAATGTACATGTGGAGGCGCAGATGTTTTGCAGCTGCCAGGTCCCTGTCATATGCAGCACATGCCGACAAGCCACACACCAGCCATCAAAAGAACGGTTAGCCACGAGGAGCATGGCGAGGGTAAACACAGACGAGTGGCACCGAGTGCGATCCATGGGCCGGTCTGCCAGCAGTGTCTTGCAGTGCATGCACACATGCCGCATGTGCGGCATCCATCCAGCCCTCTATCCAACCCTCGGGACTGCCGTGCCCGCCAGCTGCCACTCGGTTGTCAGGACAACCATGTGCAGCCATGCGCAGCGATTGGCAGCCATTGGCAGCCATGCGCAACCATTGGCATCCAATGCGGGCACAAGCGGCACGCCGCATTGAACGAGTGGCGTTTGTCTTGGCTGGCACTGGCTGTCACTGAATGACAAGAGCGGGTGGGCAGGGCGACACCGCTGGCGCTGCTGGCGCTGCTGGCGGGCTCGGCTGCCGTTGGCTGGCCACTACGTCCCCACTCCCCCACGGCCCCCCACGCCCCCGCTCGGAAAGATGGCCGATGCATCCATGGACGCACGGTGCACCCGGGTGAGCACTGCACCGCACAGCAACAGCAGCACAGCCCACGACAGCAGCTCGGCAGACACAGGACTTGGCCGAGGCAAACGGCCAGACAAGACAGCAGCGCAGACAGAGCAGGCAGAGCAGACACACGTACTTGTGGAGGCGTCGCAGCTGAGGAAGTTCTTGCCGTCACAGGCAAACTTGTCGAGGGTTTCGCTGCATGGGCGTCCAAGCGGTGACTGTGCTGCTGCGAGGCCCACAAGCAGTGCAACGAGGGCGATTTGCATCATGTCACCGACGGGGAAACTCCATTCTTCATTGGCAGGCTTCAAGACACACAGATAGACAATAGAGACAATAGAGACAACAGACACACAGAGATGACACATGCAAGCAACTCCTGCTCACGACTGATGGCCACCGATTCCACCACTTCCACCACCAACGCTGATTCCACCAACGTTGATGCCCAGGCTGGCAAGACCATCGACCAGCTCGTCGCGAATCTCGGGCCACGTGTCGCGCACAAAGCCGGCCACTTGGCGAGCCCCTTCGACGAGCATGTCCATGATCATCTGCTCCGTCTGCTCCTCGTCATCGGTCTTGGCCTGCCACGCCTCGCCACCGTTCTCGCCTAACCCGCTGTGCACACGGCCCAGACAGGTCTTGGACACGTAGCCGCTGACTTGGTTGACAAAGGCCACAAACAGCCGCATCTGCTGCTCTTCCAGGCGGATCTGCGCAATCGACGTGTCGCTGTAGTTCCAGCGTCGGAGAAAGTCGTCAGAGAGCGGCTCGGACACGCGCAGGTTGTACATGTCCGTGCGGTCGTGCGGGCCTGGCGTCTTGGGATTGAATGGCGATCCGCTGCTGCCACGGTCGCTGCTGTCGTTACTGTCGTCATTGGTGTCGCTGTCGTCGATGTTGTCGTTGGTGTCTTTGGTGTCATCCGCGCAGCAGCGTATGCGGCACTGGCGCGTCGAACTCCTGACACCACTTGACGCGCCTGGTCATCCGTCAGCTGTGCACAAGGCACAGACAGGAAGCAAGCCAGTCTCGGTCAGTGCCACACGCAGACAGCCAGACAGACAGCCAGCACAGACAGCACAGACAGCACAGACAGCACAGACAGCACCAGCACAGCCAGCACTCACCACGCGGCCACGTGGACGGATCGAGTTGGTGTACTGGAAACACACGAGACCGCCTGCGCCGCCGCCAGTCGAGCTCAGCACGTCTGCAACGGTTGGGTTAGTTGACAGGTATCCAAACATGTTCAACGTGTCTGTCGCTCTCGCATTGTTGTCGGACGAGCCTCGCCGGAGATTGCCGCTGTACATGCTCGCCTGCTGTGGATGGCGGCGCTGCCAGCGGTACCAGATGCGGTCAATGTTGCGGTGGTGCAGCATAAAGATCGGGTCGTTTGGAGACAGTCGCGCGTTGCCCATGTCGCCGCCGATCGCCATGTGTACGTTGTTGTGCGGCAGCGACTCGAGCGACCGACGGAACGGGTCGTACGACTCGTAGCGCATCATGAAGTTGATGGTCTCTGGGGCATAGAACGCGCCAAGCATGGGCAGGTCGAACTGGCCAGGCTCCGTCGACCACCTGCGATGGACACAGTCGCGACTGGCGCGAGTGGCGGCAAAGGGGCCGTCCATGACGCAGTTGCGTGAGCCGCGGCCGTTTCCACCAAAGGCGCTGCGACTCCAGACCTCGGACCGCTCGGGTGCCTGCGCGTCAAACGACCAGTCCCAGTACCTGTGTTGGAGCACAGACAGACGCGTGCGGTCAGTGGCGTGTCCTGCAGGCGTGGGCCACAGCAGACGCAGCCAGCGAGCAGTGGACACGGCGGCACGACTCACGGGAACGGGCCAGCGTAGTTGCATTCGGTCTCCAGCGTGCGGTCAAAGAGCGACAGGTACAGCCGGTGCCACGGCAGGAATGCAGCCTGGCCGCGGGGCGTGGGTCGTGGGTCGTTGAGGGTGGAAGGCGTGAGGCGTGCACGGTCAGTGGCAGTCGGTGGCAGTCGGTGGCGTGCATTGCGACGTAATGGAGTCACTGATGGCGTGCGCAATGCAAGTCGCTTGTCGCTTGCTGCTCGCACAGCCACTCTCAGCCACAGCCACTCACAGCCACTCTCACTCTCACAGCCTCGTCACGCTGCTGCACGACACTGCTCAACTGCGCACGCGTCGTGCTCCGCTCCGCCCAATGGCTGCTGATCTGGCCCAGCCGTTGGATGGTCTGCTGGAATGCTGGCGTGCTGGCGTGCTGGCGTGGAGGTGGAAGGACAGACATGCACACAGACTGGCATGCACACAGACAGCCCGCTACTCACCGTCTCGTGCGCAACGTTGTTGGCCTGCGAGTGGATCCACACAAGGTCGTCGAAGCGGCTTGTCTGGCCGAGCTGCGACGGCCGCGTCTTGAGGCAGGCGACGGCAGCCACGTACGCCTGCTGCTGGGCAGCCGTCAGCTCGCGCCATTCCGCGTGGGTCTTTGGGTTGGCGCACGACTGGGCTGCGACAAGCGACGAGGCGAGCAGCGAGACGGTCAGCCCAACAAGGGCGAGACTGCGCAAGTGCGGCATGGTGGTGGCGGTGGTTGTAGTGGTGCCGTGTGGGGGCATGGCTGCAGACGGGGATGCAGAGATGCGGAGATGCAGGAAAGGAAGCCGAGTGCAAGCCGCTCTGCGGTTGATGGTTGCAAGGTGCCACTGGCATCGCACAGCATCCGACGCGGTGCATCCGACGTGGTGCATGCCACTGGATCTGCGCGAGAGGCTGGCTGCTGTGCCACGAGTGCACGCACAATGCACGCACAATGCACTGGAAGACCTGTCTATTGGACGGCTGGCGGGCTGGCGGGCTGGCTGTTGGACGATCTGGCTGTTGGACGGCTTTATTCGGCGGCAGTGGCAAGAATGTGCAGGTGGAGTGGGTGCCGCATGCGGCGGAACGAGTCAGGGGTAACGGCAGCGGTGTGTGGTCGAGAGCGGACGGGGGCTGCAGCAAAAGGGCTGCTCAGTTGAAGCGCTTGACGACGCCGCCAAACTGCTTGCCGTGTGCACGGGCAATCTCCTTCTCCTTGTCTGACACGCTGCGCGAGCCGTCGCTGGGAGAGATCACGCCCGCACCCCACGGAGAGCCGCCGTTGACCTCCTTGGTGTCGAACAACAGGCCGCTCTTGTAGCCAAACGGCACGTAGATGATGCCGTGGTGCACAAACGTCGAGATGAAGCTGAGCGCCGTGGTCTCGTGGCCGCCGTGCTGGGTCGACGTCGACGTGAAGATCGCGCCGAGCTTGCCGTCGAGGGCCGCCGTGCCAAACAGCTGACCGGTCGAGTCGATGAAGCTGCGGATCTGTGCAGATGCGGTGCCGTAGCGAGTGCTGCATGCGGGAAGCGGGAGGCGGCAGCCGAGTGTCAGGCGGGACATGGCACAGACAGACGAGATACAGACGAGAGACAGCAGACAGGCAGACAGCCGAGGCAGACGAGAGACAGCAAACAGACAGACAACAAGAACTCACGCGAGGCCAAAGAAGAGACCGTCGGCCTCGACAAGGTCCTGGGCAGTGATGACGGGAAGGTCGAACTCCTGGGCGTGCATCTTGTCGAGCACCTCCTGTTGGCGTGAGGCATGAGACATGAGACATGAGGCAGGCGTGAGACAACAAGCCATGCAATAGCAGGCAGACACGGCAGCAGGCAGCAGTCACACACGCAGCAGTCACACAGGCAACAGACACACAGGCAGCACGCACCTTGGGCAGAGTCTCCGGCACGCGCCACAGCTTGGCCTCGACGCCAGTCTCCTCGAGCCCCTTGACAATCTCGTCGGCAATGGTCTTGGTGTGGCCCCAGAGCGAGTGGATGATGACGTAGACCTTCTTGACCATGTTGGCTGTTGCTGTTGTTGTCGTTGTTGTTGTTGCTGTTGTTGCTGTTGTTGTTGTTGCCGGCTCAGTTGATCGCGCATCCTTTTGAACAGCAGCGGCGGAGAAACCCGCATGAAGTGTCGAGGCGGAGTCGCGACGCATAAACAGATCAGGCGCGTCCGATCTCGCGTGCCGTTGCGACTCGGAGATCGCGGAGATGCCCCGAGCCGCGGCAAACGCCATCCATGTCGCCACGCTCGCAATGGCCGCCAGTCGCAACACGCCTACATGTGTGCACCGTGCCCAGCTTCTGCGACTCTTCATTCACACATCTCGCACATCCACAACGTGCACCGTGCCCGACGGTGACGATGGAGACGCAACAACAAGGCCGAGCCCGTCCGCAGACAGCACCGTCGTGCCAAACCGATCCCTGCCATGCTTGCCCCGCCAGCACACCGCGCCATCTGCCGTCGCGCTGTTCCGTCCGGCTGATCGCATGCTGTCCACATCCCACAGCCGCACTCGCCCCATCTCGGCCTCGACAAGTGGCTCGGCAACAACAACGGCGGCCCTCGCTGCCCCATCCACTCGGCTCGCTGTCCATGGCCGCATGGATGCTCCCAAGTGTCCGAGACTGCCAGACCCATGCAGCAATGCCACTGGCTGCACAGTCGCATCCATGGTGTGTTCGCCTGGCTCGAGTGCACCAACGTCCAGCAGCCGCACCATGCCTGCCTGATACCCACCTGCATCGGCGTCCACCAGAATGCCAGGCAGGTTCATGAATCGCGGTGCTGCCTTGCGCGACACCTGTCTCGTCCATCGCAACCGGCACAGTCACAGGCACAGCCACAGGCACAGTCACAGTCACAGTCACAGGCACAGTCACAAGCACAGCAATGCGCCACTGTCAGTCATCCATCCATTCGTGCAGCATTCATGCTGCTCGTCTGGCTCCACTTGCCTCGGATGGCGACCCAACAGCAACCACGCCAGATGCCGCACTCGAGCCCCCAAGACGGGACAGTGTGGATCCAAACTGTCCCATGTCTGCAATCCCCATCACGGTCGAGTGGAGCACTGGCCGAGGCAGCACGTCGCGGCCCTTGTCCACCTCAAACACATGAACACGTCCTGTGCCGCGTGCACCAGAGACGAACCGGTATCCAGGCGCTCCAACAGCCAGCAACAGCCGTGCGCTGCCGCCTGCACGCTTGCCAGATCCATTGCCAATGGGTTGCTGTTTGGGTTGATGCACAGACTGATGCACAGACTGATGCTGCCTCTTGAGCGAGTCGGATGGCCGATCACCTGCAGCCACACGCACAAGGGACAGCGAGCTCCCAAACCACTCGTACTCTTGCGATCCAGACACACTCCAGTCCGCATCGTTCTGCGTCATGCGGTCGCCAGTGTGTCCAGATGCAGCCAGAAACGCATGCACCATGCCTGCCTGGTGTGCTCCGCGGAAGGGCGACGCATATGGCGATCCAACCACAAGATCAAGGAACCCGTCGTCGTCCAAGTCCAGCCCGGACAGCACTTGGCCAAACACGAGAAACTGGTCCTCGGCAGCACGGCCGTCTCCATCGGATGCAGTGTCGCCGGCAGATGCTGCCATGGCTGTGGGCGAGAGTGTGCCGCGGATCACGGCATCAGGCTGACATCCAAGCGTCTGGCTGCTGTTGCTGCTGCTACTGTTTCCCACGGTGGCATGTCCAGCCTGCCGACTGCTGCCACACAGACCACGGCCCTTGACGCCAAAGTACACATACACACGGCCATTGTATCGCACTCCATTGCGAGGGTTGTCGCCGTCAATGCCGTCATCAGCGTCATCATCATCACTCTCAGCGTCCGAGCCGTGTGCGCCATACAGCGGTGCCGAGACGGCCAGATCATCGATGCCATCACGGTTGAGATCCACCACGGCGAGTGCCGATCCAAAGCGTGCTCCAACAATGCCGCGCCGTGTGTCACAGTCTCGTGATGCTCCTGCTCCTGCTGCTCCGTCTGTTGCGCCTGCTGCTCTGGTGGTGCTGTGCTTGGCGTGTCTTGCCTCATGCCTTCTGTCCTTGTGTCTCTGTGTTTGTGCAGGCTTTGCACTCGAGCACAGCCGGTCCAGCGACGCACCCTCGAGCACCACATCGGCCGTGTCTTCGACCAGTCCACTCCACTCTGCCACGCGTCGGCGGCCGTGGAACACAAACACACGGCCCGCCTGGCTGGCGTGTCCGACCGTGTATCCTGGCGCACCAACCACAAGGTCGGGCCGTCCATCGCCGTCAAAGTCGCCCGAGACAAGCGACTTGCCCAGCCCTGCAAAAGCATTCAGAGTCTCGAGCGTGGCCCGCACATCCTTGCGGCCCTTGCCAACCGTGCGGCACTCATCGCCCCACCACCAGCGACGGGCATTGGCTGCGATCTGGTCAACAGCAATCCGCGCGAGCCGTGCCAAGGTTGGAAGCAGCCAAGGCTCATGCGGCGTGCTGTCGGTTGCTGCCACTGATGCTGGCTTGGGCCGTGTAGTTTTCCTGCTCATCTCAGAAACGGCCAATGCGGTGGTGCTGCGGCTGGCGGAGTGGCCCGTGCTGCCATTGCTTTCGCCGTGTCGAGTGCGGCGGGAATCAGACACTGGGCAGCAAGCCGCGCGAGTGCCGCCGAGCTGTGCAGCTGTGGCCCAGTGATGGTCAACACAAGCGACTGGCGGCTGGCGTCCCAGTCGGCTGTGGCTTGCGATGCACGAGACACGGTCGAGACAGCGTGTGCTGCCGATGCAATGGAGCGGGCCAGACAGCTGCGTTCTGGTGCTGCATGGCTGTTGGTGTTGCTGCTGCTGGCTGCATGGGATCCCTTGCTGCCACGCCTTGTGCTGTTGCCGTCTGTGCTTGCCAGCATGCCGTGCGCGTGCTGCAAGGACTGCAGGGACCGCAAGGACTGCAGGGACGCCGAGTGCGGCAGCCGCGCAGCAATGCCAGGCGTCCAGTCGCGGCCCATGTTGCGGCAGGATCGCTGCGTCTGTCGACCAGCGGGATCCATTGCGCCGTCTGCAAGCCAGTCCAGCACGGCTTCCCAGCAATCCGCCACCCACACGGCCATGTCGTCCACGCCGCCGCGAAAGTACGAGTAGAACTGCTCGACAAGGAACGGCGATCTGGACGCATAGAGTGGCAGAGCGTATGCGCCAGCGATGCGGTTGGCTTGCACGCCGGCATATCCCAGCAGCATGCATTGGTGCAGCTGCTGCGGCGTGACGCTGGTGTTGAGACGAGCGTAGATGGCCACAATGTCGCTGACGGGTGTTTTCCAGGTGCTCTGTCACTCGGCAGGCAGATCAGCGAGAGACACGGTGGGACAGTCGGCGAGACACACACAGCAGCACACACAGCAGCACACACCTCGAGCATGGCAAACGACGCATGCCGAGCAAACACAAGGTCGCCGCCTGCATCGGCGTTGTCGTGGGCATCGGCAAAGCTGTCCCGGAAGAAGACGTGCTGCATGGCGTCGATGAACCCTTCGTCCATGCCCAGCGAGTGCCACACGGCATCTGCCACGCCGTGCGACACCACGCCCAACAGGAACGCCACGAGATCCAGTGCCGCCTCGCTGGTGGAGGCTGTGCCTGTGCCGGATGCTGCGCCGGTGCCGGATCTGCCGTGGCCATAGGTCTCTGCGATGTGCTGGATGGACGCATTCCAGAACGGCGGCCAGTGCGACGTCTCTGCGGCGTCAGCCTGTCCAGCACAGGCATATCCCCTTTGCAGCACGGACGATCGCATGGTGGCCGTGCGCCAGAGTGCAGCAGAGGGCAGCAGAGGGCCGCAGAGGGCAGCAGACGGTGAGTGTCAGCACCAGCGACTGTGGTGCCTGCACAGGCACGATCGCAGGCACGACGCACCAGTCTGGGAAGAAGGAGCCCGCCTGCACAAACGCACGGCGGCTGTGCAGAACAGCGGCGATGGCAGACATGGTCCATGGGCTGGAGGGGGCACTTGGCTGGGCACTTGGCCGGGCACTTGTTGGTGGTGCACTTGGCTGGGCATCGTCAGACAAGGCCGCCGCACGGGCCGCAAACAGAAACGCTGCTCTGTGCGAGACGTCGATGTGTGTCGACATGCTGCAGGCGGACGCTGTGAGACACCACGCCAGGCTGGCTGGCACGCACGCAGGCACATGGCGGACGTGAGACACTTACGCACTGAGGGCGGCCAGTCGGTTGATGCATTGCGTCGATGCAGTCAGTCAGCCAGTCAGCCAGGCAGTGAGACAATAGCCGAGAGAGACACTCACCAGGCAGCCACTGGCTGTGCTGGCAGCAGCAGCAGCAGCGAGAGCCACAGCCACACTGCGACGGCAGCAACGGCAGCGGCGTGCGTCATGGGCGGCGGGTCGCGGTGTCGGTCGAGCGAGCGAGCGAGCGTGAGATTGGCTGCTGCTGAGCCACTGGGCAAGCGGCCGACAGCGCGTGTGGCTCGCTGCACGCGGCAGGTGCAGGCCGCTGGTGCTGCTGGTCGTGCTGGTGGCAGCCAGCGAGGGATCACCAGCGCCTGTGGGTGCCACACGGAGTGGGCGTGCCGGACGCTTCGGATAAACTCACGATGCGCCGCACAGTGCGCGGTGCGCGGTGCACACTCCAGCCACTGGCCGCAAGCCATCCGCGAGTGGCAGCCTGTGCACAGCAGCAGCGGCAGCATCTGAAACGCGAACTGTGGCGTGTTTGGCCCTGACCACAAACGCACGCACAAGCGCACCCTCCAGGGCGTGTCTGTGCCACTGCGTGACTGCGACGGGAACACCACAGAGCGCCACCGCAAACACGCCCTTCAAGCCTGTGCTCCCAGGCATTCCCTGTCTGTCGCCAGCTACAAAAGGCAGCGCTGCTTCCCCTTCAACCAACTCAAGCACTCTTGTAGTCCCGTGTACAAACCCACCTTCTGAACATATCTCCAACCAACCAACCATGATCGCATCCATCTTCGTCGCTCTCCTCGCCACCTCGGCCCTCGCCGTTCCCACCAACATCGTCCGTCGTGCTCCCGACTTTGCCTCGATCGACATCTCCAAGACCAACGGCGACGGTGACGCTGCTCTCGCTGCCGCCAAGGCCGTCTGCTCTGACAACCTCTCTGCCAAGGAGCTCAAGGACATTGGCGCGGTTGCCGAGGCAGCCGAGAACACCGTGTTTGGCGTGAACAACCTGTCTGGCGCCAAGAAGGCTGCCGTCCAGTGCCAGCGCGACCGCAACAAGGTGCTCAAGAACTTCTGCCAGCTCCTCTCTGCCCAGAAGGACAACAAGGCCGACCAGATTGCGCTCAACACCAAGCAGGTCGCCAAGAACACCGGCGATGTGACCAACCGCTGCGCTGGCGTCGACACGTCGCTCTTTGTCGGATCGGGCAAGGCTGGTGGCGGCAACAACGCTGCTCCCGAGGCCAAGGCTGATGCCAACGCTGGTGATGCAACGCTGCCGATGCCAACGCGGCCGATGCCAACGCTGCCGATGCCAAGCCTGCCAAGAAGGAGAAGAAGGGCAAGAAGGAGAAGACGGCAAGGCTCCCCCTGCCGACTTTGCCTCGATCGACATCTCCAAGACTGGTGGTGATGGTGCTGCTGCTCTTGCTGCCGCCAACGCCAAGTGCCCCGAGAGCCTCGGTGCGGCCGCGATCAAGGCGATTGCCCGCGCTGCCGAGACGGCCGAGAAGCAGGTGTTCAACGCGGCCATTGCCGGCAAGACTGGCGCGGCCAAGGATGCCATCCAGTGCCAGAAGAACCGCAACAAGGTGCTCAAGAACCAGTGCTCGCTCGTGCTTGCAAACCTCGAGAACAACGCCGGACAGATTGCCGAGAACGGCAGACAGGTTCCCAAGAACATGGCTGCTGTCGACAATGTGTGCCCTGGCGTCGACACGTCCCTCTTTGTCTGATTGCCTGAACGTCATCCCAATGAATGCAGTTGATCGATATCCCAACTACTGCTCTGATGGATTCCATGTACTTGCATTTTATGCCAGGCCAGAAAGGACACATCCTCGGGTATGGCAAGCACGCGGGGTATCAGGGTCGGTATGCTGGAACACACCATGGGCAGCCTGAAGAAACGCGCACATTCGCGAGGCGAGTGGAAGCATGTCCATCGTCAAACTGGATTGGTGTGAGCAGGGGAGTGCAGGAGATGCAGAGCCGAGCGTGCTGCGTGGTGCACAAGGGCAATCTGGGCAAAAAGAAGGGACTCTGGCGAGAGTGGCAAAAGGAAAGGCGATGCCCAGATGGGTAAAATGTGAGATCGAGCTTACCAGGGGTCGAACCTGGAACCTCCTGATTCGTAGTCAGACGCGCTATCCATTGCGCCATAAGCCCCCTGCCATCTTGCAGTCGTCAGATACCTTCATAACACATGTGGTCATTCAAGCCCTGTGCAGTCGTCAGATAGCTTGGCCGACTAGTAGGCCACCTACATACCGGAAACATTGGGCAGCCCAACTTTTCAAGCCATGCCATCCCACAGACACCGAATCCATTTAGGCACAGAATGTAATATTGCACATCAACTGCATCCACAACATCATTTGCACAGTATCTATCGCTTGGAACTTGCATGCTGTTGATCAGTGTGTCGTCAGTCTTGACTGCCAGAGCTGTGCCGTCCACTGACTGCTTGCTCTTCTTGGCACGAGAGTGGCTGCATGAACGGACAACTGAAGATGGATGAATGGATGTATTGGAGTGCGATGTCAGGATGTGCAGGATATGGACAGAGAGAAGATATGCGCGTGTCTTGGATGCAGATCAGAGGCAACGCAGGGCATTGGTGCAGACGTGCAGGGTTCATCTGAGCGAGTTCGAGCGAGCTGGTGCGTTTGCTGATCGTGTTGGAGCCATGTGCAGGCGACAGAGTGCTGCCAGACGAGATGGATGTCGATGTGGCACTTGGCTTTGGTGCAGCAGCCGAGCGAGCTGTGACGGGAGGGAAGCCATCTGAAGCGAGTGCAGATGCGTGGACGTTGCTGTGTGCCATGTTGTTGTGGATCATGTTTGGATGCAGAGAGCGTTGGCTGTTGGCTGTTGCTGTTGGCTGTTGATGCTGAGCAAGCGAGAGAGGAACAGCCGATGGCTTTTATAGGCAGCTGGTGCAGACAGACAGGCTGACGGACAGGCTGTGTGGTGCGGCATCTGCTTGGCCACTTGATGACGATTGCTTGGCCCGGCTTGGTCAGTCGCGTCCGCGTCCGCATGCAGGCTGTGCGTGTCTCGCATTCATGTGTTCTGTCCATCTCACGGCACCAACAGCAGCCGCAACGACGACGACTGCGAGACCGAGTCAGCCAAGCGTGCGGCCAGTTGCAGGCGTGCGATGCTCTGTCACTGGTGCGTGATGCCACGGCCGCCTGTCTGCCCTCCTCGCTCCCGCCCTCTCGCCCCGCACACGCTGCCCATGCACGAGACAGCCTTGATGGTGCTCGCAGTGGTCGTCGCGACAACGTCCATGGATCCATCCATCCAAGACGGGCTGGCTGGCTGGCTGGCTGCATCCAATGCTCTGCATCAGCCAGGCACACCAGCAAGTCGAGCAGCAGCATCCAACGCTCGCCTCTGTCCCTGGTGGTTCTGTGCGGTGTCCATGAGATGTCCGTGCAGCCTGCTTGTCGTCGTCCGTCTCACCGCCATTGATGGCAGATTCGCTCTTTGGTCGTTGCAGGTCAACTGCGATGCATCGGCAGCAATCAGGCACATTCCCATTCACAGAAGGCAGACGGATCGCTTGCAAGACTGCGAGCATCAGGCGAGATCACGTAGCTGCATCACAGCTCATTCTGAGCCATCATCGCAGCTCGCCAGATGCATAGCTGCAATGGCATTCCGCCCACAAAGCCTGCAGCCACGTCATTGCCTTTCGGGAACCACAAAAGTCTCCAGCCGTGCCTTTACCAAAGAGCAAGCATCACCAAAACAGCAACAACAACTACTCGCACAATCGCAAACCGCACCATGTCCGGCTACATCCGCATCAGCACCAACACCAGTCCGTTCACCCGCATCCCTGTCAGAGGGTCGGCATTCTGCCTTGCTACAGCAGGATCTCGTGCAAGATCAAGCCTCAACGCTCATTGCACTCTGAGTGGGCCGCACAGAGCCGGCCTGACTCGCCACTACGAGCAGCTGGAGAACACGCGTCTGGCGCATCTGGCTGCTCAGCAATCAGCCCAGCAGCACACGATGGTTGGTTGACTTGCCTGCACTGCTTATTGCTGTAGCGGCTGCCATTCCATCGCTTGCGATGGTCGCGGCGTGCTTGCATGCTTGCAGGGCTGGCTGACCGACCATGCGCGTGAATCGGAGCATTCATTGGCAGACACCACCACTGGCGCGTGTCCTTTTGGCTGCCCAGTCGCCCAGCACGCGTACCAGCCACGCAGCCTCGCCCGTCCTTTCGAACCCCACCAGCCAGCCGACACAGTGCCTTTCGGGCCACCGCTGCCTGGCTACGTCAACATCGGACGTCCACAGTCGCCTCAGTATGCAGGCATATCAAGTCGACGCAATGACATCGTGAGACATCCATCATGGCTTGGAATTCCAGCAGCCGCCCACTCAACGGATCAGCTGATCCTTTCCGCCAGTCTACACAACAAAGGGGCGACGATGGCAGTCGAGATCTCTGGTCTCTGGCCAGCCATGCAGTTGAGACACTCACATGCTGGATTGGCGAGAGGCTTTAATGCATAATTGGCGGGATGCTTGCATGCATATTTGGCGCGGCACTCGCTGCATATTGCTAGTCCTGCACTCCAGCATCTCACCATGTCCAATAGTCACTTTGGCTGCATCCGATCAAGGATCAGACACACTATCAGTGGCGGTCAATCGCTCAAGCAAGAAACGAGAGCGTGATGCTCAGTGCGTTGACAAGTGCAAGTTGGCAGCGCTACGGTCGCCACCAAAGCAAGTCTGTCCGCCACGCTGTTGCTCGGCTCCGTCCTTGCTGCCATCACATACGGACCACGTTGATAGATGCCTTCAGGCACTGGCCCAAGGCGACGAGTCTCTGACTCTCTCTCCCCTCTTTCCATCCTGCAAGCTCGCCATACTTGCCATCACTCTATATGCCAAAGACCCCACGTTACTCTCCTGTTGGCGACGGTGGCCGCCAAGGGCTGGTTGCGAATCCTCTTCTGCTTGGTCAACAAAATACACTGCTACTATTGACCTGTTGTTGGACTGGTGACTGTCGAGCTGGCAGCCGATTTGCAAGCAGGCTGTGGA
This sequence comes from Entophlyctis helioformis, assembly GCA_025526915.1. Lineage (NCBI taxonomy): Eukaryota > Fungi > Chytridiomycota > Chytridiomycetes > Chytridiales > Chytriomycetaceae > Entophlyctis > Entophlyctis helioformis. The sequence continues at coordinate 17,993 of JAHLKH010000124.1, read as the reverse complement.
TCCATTCCAGGCCATCAGCCGCTTTGGTGGCGTTGACTCATTGCTGGCTATGTGCCCTCGCAGTGACGGCAGCAGCGGCCAGAGACAGCCTTGCCATTGTCGGCTGAGCACCAGCGAGCATCACGATCAGATGCAGGGCTTGGAGCGATTTCCAAGTCGCGTCCGCACAAGGCTTGCCGGCGTTTCTGATGGCGCAGACTGGATCTCAAGTGCCACGGCCGAGCTTGGTTGAAATCAAGGCGGGTGAGTGTGCCTCGGCCTGCTCTGACGGCGATGTCTGCTGGAGGGGCTCTCATGCCGCATGGCTTGGCATGCGTGTCTGGCTTCAGCTGTTGCTGTTGCTGTGGCTGACCGACCTGTCGCTCGTCTGTCGCTCGTCTGAGGCAGGCAAATGCATCCTCACAAGCGACAGCATGGTCACGCCTGACCACCGCAAAGGGTACGCTGCGAGCCGCTGTGTCTCGCTGTTGCGTCGTGGCCTGATGCCTCATCACTAACATGGCAGCCATGACGGTCATGCCCAGGTTGCTGTTTCTCAGTCTGAGCGAGGTGCGCCATCCGCTCATCTGTGTCTCTCTGTCGCTTTGAGGCAGCACTTCAGCTGCCGACACTGACCATGCCATGCCACAGGACGGATTCCTGCATCTGTGCTGGAAGGTGTCACTTCTGGGTCATTCAGCCGCCAATCCCTCTGACGGACACTGACCGTGAGTGGCCCCACCAGGACCGAGCATTCGGCATTGTGGAGGACAATCTGATCCTCTTTCCAGGCGATGCCAAGCTGGTACATTTGCCACAGTCATCGTCTGGCCGTGCATACATGCTCAGATTCGCATCGTCGTCACGGCGCCTGTTCTTTTGGATCCAAGGCAAGACCAGTGCCGTCCCTTTGTTGATGGACTGGGATCGTGCCAGCATTTGAAAGCATCAGACTGACAGTCGCTGGATGGATGGATGGATGGATGGATGCAACGACGCAACACGGCAGAGCCAAGTCGCGACAGATCCGACCAACTTGTCAACAGGGTGGGCAGTCTCATGATCGGATTGGCATGGATGCAGCCATTGACTGGCATTCGTGCCATGAGCAGTTCAACCATATCCTTGATAATCCACCGGATAGTCTTGACTCTGAGATGGTCCAGTCGGTGCCGCGCCAGTCCAAGTAAGATGCCGCATTGAAGGCAACTGATGGTAATTGCTTCGCGGCTCACATTCGGTGCTGGCAGCGATCCAGTGTTTGTGGCGCAACTCGAGACACTTCGGGGAGTGCTTGCAAGTATCAATGTCGCCAGTAAGATGCTCATGCAAAAGATTTCAATGCATCCGCAAAGACCATGTAGATGGCATGCTTACCTAACGGGTCTGTTTGGTGTCACTAAATGGCTTTACAGACGACAGATATCCGGATCAAGGCAAGCCTGAGCTGAATATACATGGCAGACGGCTGGTTGCTGACACAAACAGGACATGGCACGCAGTCGATCTGTCATCCATCTTGACGGCTGATCGCGTTGGGCCGCTGCTCAACAATACACAGGTGTCGAGCGTGCTGTTTCCACGGATACCAGCGAGTGACACGTTCCGCACTTTGGAAGAGATAGAGGTGCGTACCGGTTGTGGCTGCGTAAGGAGAGTACGAAAGCAACGCTGAGCATAGTGTGTGACACCAGACCATTATGTCCTCGACTGAGTTTGCAGAGGTGCGTGTATATGTCTACATGGGAGTGCATGCGCAATACACGGATGGCATCTGATGCCAGGTGCAGTCTATCCAGTTTCTCCGCGTCGCAGCACAGAGCGGTGCGCTGGGGCCGATTATCCAAGAGATTGGTTCGTTTGGCAAGATAGAACTGCGTGTCATCATGGATGCTGCTGACATGTGCTGTGCGTGCGGTGCTTGCAGGCGAAGATGCCGACGACGAAGGTGAGCGGCGCGAGATATCAGCGTGGGCACGATCCTGTTGTGGGGCATGCTGAGCAGATGCCATGCGCAGGTGTCTGCCTGTTCTTGCAGGACCTCCAAGATCTGTACAGACGAGAGTAACGACAATAAACGTCCGAGAGTAGCGGCGGCCAGACTGTGGGCGAGTGTGCCAAGCTGCACTTGCACGCTTGAGCGATTTACAACACACCGTCCACTTGCCACCGAACCGAACAATCAGCCACAGCCAGCGACGATGTCGTCCACAGCGCACGGGCCAGGAGGCGCTGGGAGTGTCAAGTCACCCAAGCACAAGCTGGGAGTGGCGGGGCGGACAAAGGCGCCTGCGACGCACGGAGCACAGACTGCAGCACAGGCTGCAGCACAGGCCGGCGGAGATACTGCGACGTCGACGTCGTCGTCGGTATCGTCGCCAGCACTTGGAGCAAACAGGAAGAAGCCCGACATGTTTGCCTGCGAGGCATGCTCACGCAAGGTACCTGGAGCTGCGCTGGACAGCCATCTTGCATGGTCGTCCTGCCTGCCGCTGTGCGGCGCCACTGGCCAGCGCTGCAGCGTCTGCAGCCTTGTTTTGCACTGCACTGCGGCTGCCGTGGACCTTTGGCCATGAACCGCCAGCCAGAAGGCTTGCGGCAAGGCGGGGAGATCGTGGTCTCGTGACCATGCGGCACTGAGCGATCCTCGGGCGACCAGCAAACTGAATGATCATCTGCTAACAATCGCCTGCCCATCACTGACCACTGCCGGCATTCTCTGCGATCGAGTGCAGAAATGCAAGTGTGACGTACGTGCACTCGCTCATCGACGCCTATTGTCGATTATCCGACCACTAACTTGTCTGTCCATCTGACCAGTGCAAGTTTCCAGTATGCTCTCGCTGTGAGCGGACAGGGCGTCCATGCTCCTTTTCTCGCGAGGGCGAGCGCAAGGAGTCCGAGCGGGACTATGTCCACTTTCTCGAGCGTCGCGTCAACACGCTTCTGTCGTATGTCGCCGAGTCCCGCAAGCTTGGCCCCCATGGTCGCATTCCGTTCACAGCCATGCCGATCACGTTTGGTCCTACCGGCTCGTCAACCGCCGTCATCTCGCCTACTGCCGGCGCAGAAATGACACCTCTGACCCGTCTTCAGCACCATCTGCTTTCGTCCAACCAGATTGAGATTCGTCGCGACCTGATCGATAACATGTTCCGGTTCGTCGGTGTCCATTCACCGCTGCTCCACCGCAACAGCTTTCTCGCGGAACTGGACACTCAGAGCCCCATGCTCCTGTACAGCATGTATGCGTTTGCGTCAACTCTGACGCCAGCAGCTATACTGCCGCCGTCGACCGCCAAGCAGCAGAAGCTACAGCAGAAACGCGCGGAAACCATGGCAGTGCTCGAGGCCGTTGGACAGACTGTAAAGGCAGACACCCAGAATACCCATTTGCAGCAGCAGCAGCAGCAGCAGCAGCAGCAGCAGCAGCAAACCCCCTCGTCCAAAGCAAAGCCGGGCGAGACACTGTACGAACAAGGGACCGAATACTACCGGATGAGCCGACATGTGCTCGAGGATGCGATAGAGACGCCGAGTGTGTCAAACCTGATCGGCATCATCTTTCTTGTCATGTTTGAGTTGGGTAAGTGACACGGATGCTGCGTTTGTTGCATTTGTGCTCGCGAGCCACAGCCACGACTGACACCATGCATCTTGGCACATGCAGCACGCAGCTCACCGGCTGGCCTGTACTTTATGGGTATCGCTGTTCGCATGGCCCAGCAGCTGCAAATCAACCAAGAGCCGCCCGAAGTTGCAGCGCTCCCGTCCTCCACGGCCGACCAAGAGCTTCGTCGGCGTGTGTGGTGGACGCTGTTTGAGCTCGACCGGCGCGTGAGCTTTTCCATGGGCGTGCCGTTTTCAATCACCGAGGAAGATATCCGGATCGGTGTGCCCACGTTCCACTATTTTCCAGACGAGTACCTGGTTCCTGTGCCAGTCGACTTTGACCCCAAAGGCTATTGGGTGCGGACTGTCCTGCCCGGCGAGTACGCGTTCACGGCCATGGTCCACCCGCGCCAGCGATATCTCAAGCTGATGTCCATTTTTGGCAACGTCGTGGAGTTTTTGCGGCGCAACGAGCGAGACGCCGACACAAGCGACATTGAGCGATCACTGCTTGGGCTATCACTCAAGACATGGCAGGACTCGTTGCCGGCGTGGATGCGTGTTGATACCACTGCAAGCCCTCAAGGAGGCAGTTCCGTCAGCAACGGCATCAGCAGCAACAGGATCAGCCTGGGCTCCATTGTCAGTCCAGGAATCGGGCTGGGCATGGACATGCGTATGAACATGGGTATGGGGTTGGGCATGAACGTGGGAATGGGCGTGGGCAGCCTAGGCGACCAGATGGGCGACACTGGTTCTGGATGGAACACTGTTGGCTTTGGCTCTGACCCGTTCTCACAAGACCGACACCGGCTGCCTTGGAGCGTATGTGTGATGCACATCACCTTCCACCATACGCGCATCATACTCCATGTGCAGACCATGCGGCGCGACATCGAGACGGACGTGTTTAGTGCGCACATGACCGACCCGTTCCTCCAGTGCGTTACGAGCGCATATGCTATCGGGCGGTTACTCAGGCACCTCGAGCATGCGCACCTGGCTGGGTTCGACCACTTATGCCTTGGCATGTCCATCTTCCACTCGTGCAACGTGCTGCTGCTGTCCATGTCCACGCTGTGGATGACGGATCGGACCGAGTTGCAGGACCTTATCCAGCTGCATATCCGCATCCTTGATACGATATCGGCCTGGTGGAAGCCAGCGTCTGGGTACAAGACGCAGCTTGCTGACCACTTTGCCGAGATTCGCAGCCGAAGCTGACGCGGTGCTCCATATCCCAATAAACAATGCGTCTGGATAGAGGGCGGGTTTGTCTGCCAGCAGAGTCTACTCTACCGACCATCCGGTCTACCGACAGCCTGGCGTACAGACAAGCCCTGTGAGAATCAGGCAGTGTAATCGACGGTCCGTGCGAGTGCCTTCAGGGCGTATGCCTTCTGGACTCGGGCAGTCTCGGTGCAGTGGTATGGCAAGGGCGTGCTGGTGACTTGGTTGGCGACCATAGGGCGGCCAGCAACCAGCCGGCAGCCGGCCGGCAACTGGTGGCGCGTTGGTCGCTGGACAAGCGGCCATTCTGAAACAATCCACGATTGACGCGATGGTGCGCCTTACACGTTGTTGTGGCATCCGCCAACGGACACAGATACACAGAGGGCAGGCACAGCAAGTAGCAGGCACACAGGCACACCAGCAGGCACACCAGCAGGCACAGTCGCAGGACACAACCGTGCAGACAGCACAGTGTGGGCGTTGCGGCTCTTTCTTTTCTGTGCGTGTTCCATACGTACATAAACCGCCCTTCGCTCCTCATTCTCAGACTTTCTGGTACTCTCGTCCCCCCTCCCTTGCTGCCAATCTTTGTGCCGCATGGACGACAGCAGCCAACCCTCACGCCGCGGGCCGCAACACACGAGTGATGACGATCCACCCGGCCACGACCAAGACGCAACGCGAGCAATCAACGACACGGACGCAGCACTTGACATGCTACGGGAGAACCAGCAGGCTGCCACGACTGATCCGAGGCCAGCACCAGTTCATGCAGCAGGCGATGACGGTGGTGGCACCTTGCTACATCGCTCGCACTTGGCATCGCAAGCGCAAATTGTAGCGCAACAAGAGCCACCACCTTCACGGCCACCTCGACCTCCCTCGTCGTCATGGCAACCACGGCCCATTGGCTATCCAGATGCGGGACACGCCAACGAGCAGTCGGCACCACTGCGCCAGCCACTCGGCCACCAGTCGCGGCGGAGGGCTGCATCGTGGGCGGCGTTGTCGTCAGTCGCAAACATGGCGCCGTCTGCTCAGAACGCTGCAGCATCGCTTCTCCTCATTCACGCAATGCCATCCAATCCATCTCCGCCAGACATCACGCATGCCCAACAAACTCCGCCGGGTGGTCTCGCCGTGGGTTTGTCCGAAGCGACCGCGTCGGCTGCCCCGGTTAAGCGTGCTGCATCTGCATCACCGCCGCCGACAATAAAGGCCGATCCCGCCTTGCAGCGCCTGTCAAGCATGCAGCGACCCGCGCCACTGCATGAGCCAACGGTGTCCTCGGCAACAACGATGGCATCTCCGGCCGTTGCACAGGCTGCGTCGCATATCGCGCTGGTGGCGGGACCGGGCGAGCCACGTTCAACGCCGCCGTCGCCAGCACAGCCAGCACAGCCAGCGCGGCAGCCCGCAGTGGCTCTGACAGAGGGATCGGTATCGTCGGCATCGGTGTCGTCGGCATCGACAGCAAGCGAGACAACGGCCCGCTCCCGCCCTGCAATCAAGCGCCAGCGCAGGTCAATAGCCATCTCGGCCTGCGACGAGTGCTTCCACCGGAAAATCCGGTGCGATGGCCAGACGCCACGATGCTCCACGTGCGTGGCGGCCCAACGAGACTGCACCTACAAGCGCAAGTCCATCGCCGTCGCTTCGGTCTCTGCTGCGCCCGCCTCGCTGCCAGCAGCCGCGCCATCGTTGCCGCTGTGGATGTCGCCGACGAGCCACACTGGCCTGGCGGCGGGCGGCACCGACGCAGCGCCGTTGGCGATCCCTTCCGCGCCGTCGAATTTGGCTCCACCTGCCACGAGTCCGGCGCCGCGGACAGCAACAGCAGCAGCGCCACCAGCAGCATCAACAGCAACAGCAGCATCGGCCAGCACGCTCAACGATCTGGCGTCGCTCGAGGCCAAGCTCAAGAGGCTCGAGACGCTTGTGCGGCAGCGGTCGGCAGACGCTCAGGCGCAGCAGGGAGCAGCTCTCCAGCCGTTTGTCGATCGCCTGCTCGCGGCCAAGTACACCGACCCCATCGGCATCCTCGATCGGCTCACGGCCGACATGAAGCAGTCGACTGGCTTCGAGATCCCCGCGCCCGCGTCTGTCTCGCGGCCAGCGTCCACGTCGTCGCCGCCGCCTCCGCCGCCGTCATTGCCATCAATGCACGTCCAGCCGGGGCCGGTCCACTTGCCTGCCGGCCACTCCGCGGCACCGGCGCACAACGTCCAGCCCGCCCTTGGCCTGATCCATCGCTTCTTTGATCACGAGCACATCAGACGCCCTGTTGTGAGCCAACCGGACTTTCTGGCGGCACTGTCCCTGCAGCCGCGCATCCTGCTTTTGGCCATGTGTGCTCGTGCCTGCGCCACCCCCGACACGCAGCGTGCCGCCGAAGCTCTTGCGTCACCCACTCACGGTCTGCCACGCGCTGCACCTTCGGCCGGCATCACGGGCAGTTATGGCCGCATGGATCGCGGCACCGCAGCGACTGCTGCAGCCGCTGCCGAGGCTTCAGACGGCAGTCGACACGCGGAGCAGCATCTGCATGATCGTGCGAGGCTGTACTACGATGCAGCACGGCAGCTTGTCGCTGACTGCACAGAGTCTCCCTCTGAGATGGGGATCTACGCACTTGTTCTGTTAGCAGAGCACGGACTCGGTGAGTTGGATCTTGCTTGCACACCTTGGCTGCTCTCGCTTGCTTGTTGATATAGTTACTCTAACGCACGTCGTTCCATCGCTGCAGTCCATGGCTTCGAGCAGGCACACTATCATCTGAGCCTCGCAATCACAATGGCTCGACAAATGTCTCTCTTTGCGGATCCGTCGCCAAGCACTCATTCTACAACACCCTCGCCGACATTGGCGCTTGCATCTGCCACTCTCGCACCCTCACTCCTCGACGCGCTTGAACAGCGACGGCGGCTCGCGTGGCGACTGTTTGAGATCGATCGGCTGTCGTCTGTTTTGCCAACCATCCTCCCTCACTCGATCCGGTCCGACGAGATGCAGATCGCGTTCCCAACCACCGAGGGCGGCCGCCGCCTCCTTGCCGTGGCGTCTCGTCATGATAGGCCTTCAGCATCGACATTGTCGGCAAACTACGTCGCCCGCGATCCGCAGCTGGCTTCAGTCTCGGTGCCCATGCTCGATGCTCTGGCGACGCCACTGAACGAGTCGCATTTTGCTGCCACTGTGCCGCTTCCAGCACGCACACACTCTGCTAGCTCGCATGTGCCCACAGCCAGCGCGGCATCGGGGATCATGTCGCCTCTTCCACCAGCGATGCCTCTGACGTTGATGGCCAGCCTTCCACAAGCCACGCGTTCGCCAATAGCACTCGGCACGTCGGCGTTTGCTACACCGACGCCATCTGGCGCGGCTCTGCTTCCACCTTCCGCGACAGCGACGGCCATCGCAGCACATGAGAGTACAGGGTCCGGAGTCGAGGCTGCGGCGCTACTAGCGTGGGACAGTCCTTCCGGTACAACCACTCTTGACATGAGTGTGTTCAGCCAGGACATTGATCTTAACATGGATCTTGACCTTTTTGGTGGCTACGTCCCTCTAGCGCGCACGTCGTCAACGGTGTCCACAACGCCAACAGTGGAGACCACGTCTGCACCCATGTCTGCATCGCCCGCCGGCGTGTCTGGCAGTCGAGCGTCATTGCCGCCGTATCACCATGGCGATCGACCTGCTCATGCTTCGACTGCAAGTCCTGTGCCGGCGACATCGCCCATGGCTCGCATGCAACGCACGCCAAGTATCTCAAGCAGGCTCGACACGACGGCCCACGGCACCAGCATCGAGTCGTTTGAAATCCAGCTCCTTCTCATTGCGTCGCGCGTGGCTCGCTATGTGCGCACGGTGCACCTGCCCGACCAAGCGTCAGGTGCTGACGCAACGGTCGCGCTGCTCGATCTCGAGCTCCGCCAATGGCTCCACAGCCTGCCCCGGTCTCTGCAAACGATCCACACTGTGTACACGTCCGACCCGCTTTCCGTCGATCCGCCCTCGTGGCGCGGTGCACACCTCCAGCTGCTGTACTACTTTGCACGTCTGCTGCTCAACCTGCCTGATTTCCGCGACATTGTCCAGGGCAGCACTGCCAACGGCCATCTGCTTCCGGCGTTCACACAGTCGCTCACGTCTGCCGTCCTGACAGCCAATCTGCTGTCTCGTATGGATGCCATTCACCCGTACCTCACGTCTGCGGACTTGTCAACCACGTCGCATCTCGTGTACCTCTCGGCCTGGGTGCTCTTACAGAGCCTCCTTGTCGCACCAGACGGGTTCGTTGGACGTCGCGAAACGGTGGTCGAGTGGGTCCACGTCCATCTACGCGTTCTCGATTCGTTGTCGCCGTTCATCCCTGCTGCGTCGCGACTCTCTGACGAGCTTCGACGGCTGTTAGACACAGTCTCTGGCATCGGCCCTTGAACCGTTCCTCGCCACATTCCTGTTCACATTCCTGTTCACCACACTTGCACCCACTTCTCATGTCCATTACTCTTCTTCTTCATCGCTCGTTCTGTACACGGCACATGTCTCCTCTTACATATCCTACAGCTTTGCAATACATACACCACTCGAACCGTTCGAATGCCAGAGACAAGGCTTTATCTTTCAAAACGAGTCTAGTTGTACCAGGGCTCGGATGGCCGTGACGTGATACTCGGATCGATGGGAGCGTCCGTCTCGTTGGAGAGAGCGGCATCTGTCGACATGATGACAAGCGGCCGACTGCACATTGTCCCGCCCTCGACGAGCGTCGATTGACTTTGCTGTTGGTGCTGCTGCTGCATCATCATCAACTGGTGTTGTTGCTGCTGTTGTTGACTGTGTGCTTGCATTGTCGGTTGCTGGACAGAGTTGAGATAGTCAAACGATCCGGTCGTCGCGGTCGAGTGTGGAAGCACTCGCGGCATCGATGTCGCCTGCTGGTTCTTGGTCGGTGATATGGAGAACGAAGACGATGCCAGCATGGCAAGTGACATGATGGACGAGGCGTCATGGGGCTGCGGTACGGGTATGGATTGCGCGCGCGACTCGTAACTGCTGCCGGTGCTGCCGGTGCTGTACTGGTGATCGTATACAGGGAGCGGCGGTGATTGTTGCTGCTGTTGGTGTTGGTGTTGATGCTGCTGCTGCTGCTGCTGCTGCTGGTGTTGATGCTGCTGCTGCTGGTGTTGATGCTGCTGCTGTTGGTGTTGGTGTTGGGGATTGTATCCGGTGGCGTGGCTGTTGACGTGATCAGTGGAGGGTGCGTCAGGATGGCTGAATGTAGAGACATCCATCTCGCTTTGGGCCGCCGTCATGTGACGAAGCGCATCCCACAGACCAACGGCCCCTTCGGCGATTCCGTCCTTGCTGTCAGATCCCACAGCCAGGCGTGTCGAAGCCAGATCCCGCGGACTGCTGTCATTGCCGCTGCTAGCAGCACCACTGCCACTGCTGCCATTGGACACGCCAGAACCCAGACCACCGGCGCCGCCCGACGAGTTGGAGGCGCTTCCTGTCGCCGCCGCTGCGGCCATCTCTGCACGGATGCCATCGCGTCTTGCACACACGCGCTCCATCTGCGCCGTCATGGGGACAAAGAACGTCGAGATGTGCTCGAGTGCGCGCACGTTGCTTTGGATGAGCTCAAAGAGGTCGACGGGGACATTGACGCCCGACAGCCGAGAACACGTCAGGAGCACCATCGCCGACTCGGTGATGCAGTTGCCCATGAACGCTGTCGCATAGTTGAACCACGGATCACCGCGCAGAAACCGTCGCGCAAGCTCGGCGATCATGAGAGCCGCGTACAGGCACTTTTGCATCGCCGGGTGAGTGTGTGCCTGGTTCGGTGCATCCAGAACAGCCTGGTTGGCGTCCCGGATATGCAAGATAATGATAGAATAGTGGTAGAACGCAAGGATAAACGCAATGCGGAAACACGGAATCTGTGGCGACCGTTGGTCGTCGCCGTAGACATCGGAGACGAATCGTAGCCATTCGGGTGACGCCTCGAACCACTCCTTGAGCGACGTGTCGAGAAGTGAAGACTGGATGTCCTTGAGGTCGCTCGATAGATGGCTCACGTCGCGCAGAAAGAGCACAATCTTGCCAAAGATCTTGAGCAGCTTGAGATAGTGCTTGTAGGCGTTGAACTCGACTTGGGACGGCTGCATGACTTTGTTGGCTGTGTAGCCACGGTACCAGGTGGGTGGCGGCATGCGACGAGCCTCGATTTCCTCGGGTGTGTTTGCAATGTTGGATGGGGTAAACGGTGTCTCGGCATTGGCCATGACTGGCCCGTCAAACGCGTGGTCCATGATGCCCATGTGGATGCTGCCGACGCCGCCGTTGCTCAGGCTAGTGGCGGCACTGTGCACAGATCCAATCATGTTGGTGCTGCTGTCGCTGTTGCTCCGACTTCTGGTGATACTCTCTGGGTTGCTTGATGTGCCAATGCCCTTCATGAACGGCAGGGTAGACTCGGCGTCGCGCGGCGCAATGTAGTCGTCGTCAAAGATGTCCGACTCGGGCAAGCCAATGTTCATGTCACGCTCGCTGATGGCAAACGGCATCTGGGTCATGAACGACGTGATGCGGTCCATTTCAAGCAGCATCCACCACAGACGTCTGCGCATCTCCTGTACGACGGATGTAGATGGCGCGTTGATCTCCGACGCGGACTCTTGGTGGAGCATGAGGCCCTGACCCATACGGATAGCCAGTCCAAAGTAGAGCAGCGCGTCAACGAGGCCGACACCTGCATACCCGGTTCAAGGGTAGATGCGCCAAGGGTGATGGTACACAAGTGAGAAGGGCGGGCCAGACAGAAAGGCGGACAGACAGAAAGGCGGTCAAATCAATCCACGTACTGCCAGCAAACGAAGCCAAGACCGAGATGCCAAACAAGTTCGACAGCGACGGCTCGCCCACAGCCTTTTCCAAGAACCGCTTGGCAATGTTGTAGTACTGCAGCCCGCTGTTGAACCCGTTTGACGTGTTTTGCAGCAGCCGGTAAGGCACGCTCTCGGCACTCGCGTACATGGCGTAGAGCAAAAACGGCGACTCGTTTTCAACGTTGGCGAGGAACGAGCGACGATGGAGGACGGGCCGTTTTGCAGACACGAACGCAAAGAAGACGTCGAGCAGGTCTCTGCGGATCTCTGGCTTGAGCGGCGGATTGACGTGAATCGACAGCGGCGTCGTGGCAAAGAGTAGATCCTGCGACATGAGGATCGGTGTTGTGTTGCTTGACTGTTGTTGTTGTTGTTGTTGTTGTTGTTGTTGTTGTTGTTGTTGTTGTTGCTGCTGCTGCTGCTGCTGTCCATTGGCGTTGGATTCGTGCATTGGGGCCATGGAAGCCGACCACGCTGATCCGTTGGTAGCAGGCAGCGCCAAAGCACCAGTATTCGTGGGGTGAGACGATTGCGTCATTGCAAAGTGTGGATTCGGCTGAGTAAGGCTGTAGTTGAGCGACATTTGCGGCGACGAGGATGCTGGGGGGCCGTTGGACTGCTGGGCCATGTGGTGCGGGTAGCTGTGCACCAGAGGCGGCGAGGACGAGTCCATCGCGGGCAGCGACTCTCTGGACGACGACATGGACACGGACACGGACGACGACAGCGACGACGACGACGACGACGACGAGCCAGATGACAGGTTCGAGACCTTGTCCTCGAGGTCACGAATGCGCTGGTGCAGAAAGCCAATGTAGCCCTTGGCGCCGTCTGCCGACGAGGGGCCCTGGCGGGTGTATGTGCACTCGCGGCCGGCCTTGGCGCAGCGGGCGCACGACGGGATTTGGCCCTGTGCATGGCAGCGGGCGTGCGCAGCAGGCACACGGGCAGGTCAGTCTGTCAGCCTGTCTGCTCGCTGCCGTCGTCGGCCGGTCTTTCCATTGGCGCCAGAGCCGCTGTGCACGCCGATCGACGCTGACATCCACGCGAGCCATTGACGGCTGCTGGCTGCCGGCGTCTGGCGCAAGCGGCGCTGGGTTGCCTGCCCACTTACATCGCACTTGTTCTTGCGGCGGAAGCAAAAGTCGCAGGCGAACAGGACGCCGCGACGCACTGCGCCTGCGCCTGCACCTGCGCCAACCGGTGGTGGCGACGACTCGTGTTGGTGAAGAGCGAACGGGCCGGATGCTTCCCGCGGCATTGATTGGTAATGGTTTGAGAACCGTGCACTAAACTCGGAAATCCGTTGTGCCACAGATGGGCCAGCGCGGCCAATGCAGCCAGCACAGCCAAAGTGGCCTGCTAGCCCATCGTGGCTCATCTTGGACGTACGGGGCAAGATCTGCAATCGCAGCCGTCGTCGCAGGCTGCCGCTGGCCGTTTCTTTCCCACGGCTCCCGCAGCTCTTCTCTGGCTCGCATCACGCAAAAACAGCCGTCACACCAAGCCGTGAATATGGACCAGCCAGCCGGCAGCCGCTCAAGCCATCCGTACCGCCGTCCATGCGTGCGCGACTATGTCGTCAAGATATGCAAGGCGTGTGCCGAGCATCCGTCCCAGGTACTGCTGCACCTGCCCTGCTGTGCAGACGGTCTCGACTGCTCTGCATGCCCAGAAGCCCACAGTGCTGCGGCTGATACCAGCTCTGCTTCGCGTGCGTTCCCACGGCCGGCGTCCATCAAAACGCAGGATGTGCGCATCCAGTGCGATGGTGCTCGCATGGGCTGCTCGGCTTGCATCGCTGCAGACAGGGAATGCTTTTACATCTTGCCCCGCAAGTCGCCGCCAAACCCGGCCAGAGCTGCGTGGCAGCGCAACTCGGTCAGCTTCCAGCGCTTGCAAAAGCGAGTCTGGATGATCGAAGGTTCTCTCTTATACAAGCAGCCTCCCACGCTGACCCCCACCAACATGCCACAGTACACACAATTGGCTCAGCAGCCGATCGTGACTGACGCATATTCATGCATCATCACATCCGCGCCGTTGGTCGCACCAAGATCGCCATGGACCGCGTCAACTGCCACAGCTGCGTTGCCTCTTTCCATCAGCCAGGACATTGCCCCCGTGCTGCCTGTGCTGCCTATCGTACCTGCACCACCTATCGTGCCCATCCAGCCACCGACGATGCCCACCATTATCGTCACACCGCCAAAAGCACCAGCCAACACACCAGCTGCTCCTGCAGCCTTTTCTGCAGCCCTTGCACTTTCGGAGCCAGTCTTGCCGCGTCAGACGCTCTTGTCTCTCAGGCAAGCTACATCGGCCACGCCCCGCGCGCTTATCATGGCTGCCATCGCCTCTTCGCACGAGCAGGACGCGCAGACTAGAGCCGGGGTCTGTGCCGAGCCCTGTGCCATAACACCCCCATCACGCTCATCACCCGTCACGCAGCCTCTTGGCAGCGGATTGCCGCAATCGCTGCCGGTATCCCACATTGCAGGCACGCCTCGAATGCCCTCAAGCACGGTTGTCTTCGAGCCACTGCAGCTGCAACCAATGCCGGTCTCTTGTGATCCAAACTCCCTCTCCTTTCCGTCCTTCCTTGACTGAATCAAGCTTGGCTTGTGCACTCCAAGTCTGCGACGATGCTGCACGCAACATTTGCATTGCCAGCTTGCTCGCTTTTATCGCCATCGACGCTGCGAATGTCGACAGATTTGGTGATCGTGCCGGTGGCTTTGGAAACACAGCCGGCAAATGCCTTCACGCGGAGGCTTCTCAGCACGCGGAAGCGCTTTGCCAACTCCCACGACACACACCATGCCGCCATCAGAAGGAGCTGTTGCAAAGACCGTGGCCGGCAAGCAGCGGCAGCGCTCGTCGTTCGCATGCGACCACTGCAGCAAAAAGGTGCGTCGACTTACCCAGTGTGCAGGCATGTCTGTCCCGCATGCCGGCCCTGACCCAGTGCTTGCTGATGGCACTGGGCAATGACAACGTCCACGACAACGACCACCACCGGCTGGCCGACCTACTTACTGACTGGCCGACCGACTTACTGACTGGCCGACCTGCTGGCCGACCGCTGTGAGCAGAAGTCCAAGTGCGACAACGGCCGCCCCGTCTGCTCGTCCTGCGCCGCCAACGGCCTCGAGTGCACCTACACCCGCCAAGCAAAGCGCCGAGGCCCTGCCCCCGGCTATTTCTCGTCCATCCTCGACCGGCTCAAGCAGCTGGAGACCAAGGTGGCCGACACCCCGCTGCTGCCGGCCGATGCCGGCTTCCCTCTGCCGCCGCAGCTCGTTGCCAGCAGCGTTGCCGATGGCTCGCCGTCGCCGCCCTCGGATGCGTCGCACACCACCGACGCAGAAACCTACTTTGGCTCGCTCGAGGCCCAGTATGCGGGCGGTGCAGGTGGCGCTTTTGGCATACCGTCCATCTCGCCTCCTCCCGACATGTCTGCCTTCACCGGCCACCAGCAGCAGCCGTCGCTGTTTGCGTCGCCCTCGGCATCGGTCCCGCCTGTAACTGCATCGCTCCCCTTCAACAACGACACCCTTGCGCTCGCCCTGGCCATGAGCACGCCCTTGTCCACAAGCCCGTTTGCGCAGGTCACGTCGGCAGTCGCTCCCGTCTCGCCGTTCCAGATGTCGTCGCAGCAGCCAATCAGGGCCGATCTTGTCCTGACCTTCTTGAGCTGGTCCAACGCCAAGTTGCCCATCTTCAAGGACTCGGCTCTCTTGGCCGAGCTCGTGTCGCTGCCTCCCGCCCTCACAAACGCCATTTACGCCCTGGCCTCCACGGCTCCCAAGATGGACGGCTCCTTCACATACAACCTCGGCGACAACTTCTTCTTTGCGGCCAAGGCTGCGTTGGACGAATCGCTGGAAAAGCCTTCGGTGCACACGGTTGCCGCCTGCATCCTTCTGGCCCAATACGCTGCAGGTAACCGACCGCTTTTGCCCTTTGCAGCATTTCCCGTCTGTTCTGCCAGCCACTCATCAGCCACTCATCCCTGCAACAACAGGATCTGGCCGCGGCACATCATCCACTGTCTTTGTGTCGACAGCCCTGCGTGTCGCACAACAGCTCAAACTCGACCGCGAGAGCGACTTGTTCTCGCAGCTTAGCCAGTCGTCGGAAAGCATCGAGTTCCGCCGCCGCCTCTGGTACGCCCTGTACGAAACCGACTTTTACACGTCGTTTGCAACAGACATGCCGTTCCTCGTGCCTGCGACGGCGCGCCACAAGGTCTTGACGCCCAACGATCTGGCCATCGATCCCTCCGACGATGTTGCCACGTCGCTGACATGGCTCGACCAAGACACTCTCGGCGGCTTGGACAGCTTCAGTGAGCCCTATCCCGACGATGGCGGCAACGGCAACGGCATCGTCGCCAGGAAGAGCAGCTTCACAGACAGTGTCACATCAAACGGAACCAACGCAAACAGCAGCGGAAACGGCAGTATTTATACAGACGGCTCAAATGCACTTGCCCTGGCTCGCGACGCACGAAACATTTGGCGCCACATGATCAAGCTGCAGGAGCTCGCTCGCCGCGTGGTTGTGTTTGTGCGCATGCTCCGCCCCGACGTTGACCACGAAGACGTCACCTTTATCGACGAGGACATGGAGCGTGCCATGCTGGATTCCGACCTCCAGCAATGGTTCGACTCTTTGCCCGTCTCGATGCAGGCCGTGAGCGAAAACTATTCAGAGGATACGTCCTCGACCGGCATCCCTCCGTGGCGCGTAGCATACATGCAGTGCCTGTTCCACTACATCCGTCTGTGTCTGCACGAGGATGTTGTGCCGCGTATGGCCGAGCAGGCTGGCCCGGTGCAGATCCCTGCCGTGCATCCGTCGCTGCTCAAGTCGCGCGAGCAAGCACGCTTGGTGACGCAGATCCTGTCCGTGTTCATGCGCAAAAACCCGTTCTTCCACCACGTGCCGCAGTTTATCAGCCGCATCATCTACCACACGGGCCTGATGCACATCCTGCTCATGAGGTGCATGGACGCCGACCTGGCGGATATCAATGCTCACGTCGACGTCCACGTCCAGGCGCTCAAGAACATGTCCACGTTCTTTTTGCCGGCATCGCATCACATCAAGTTCATCGAGGCGTTCCGAGCCTTTCCCTTCCGGCCAGTCAAGACCAAGAACTGCCCAAAGAAGTGATGCCGGGGGCTGTGCACATCTGAATGAAAGCATCCTGCCCCAGCACCATTCTTAGCCAATCATAACGCCATGCGCTTGCGGCTGCTGCTTGGCCACAGTTTGCTGCTTGGCCTCTGTCTTGCGCATTGCCACAGCTCGCTGCATCTGACGGTGAGTGAATCACAACACGGTCGGCGTATAAGTAGCCTGGCCCGTTCATGGTCAACCAACCGTTCAACCAACCGTTCAACCAACCGTTCAACCAACCGACAGCCATGAACTCGTACGAGCGCCAGCAAGCCATGGACACCACGCCGGCTGCGATGAGCAGCATCAAGTCACAGACATCGTACGCCCACTCGATGCCTGTGCCCAAGTCGGACCACAACTGCTACGAGGGATTCATCAACGGCGCCGGCGTGTGCTTTGGTGCTATTGGCTACCTGCCCTGCTGCCCATGCTTCAAGTGCGTCTGTTGCCTCACTGCATGTCTCTGTGGTGTCTCTGTGGTGTCTCTCTGGTGCACACACGACCCTCACACAACCCTCACACGACCCTTGTCGTCCACACAGCTCCTTCCAAACCGTGCAGCAGGGAACCGTCGGCATGCTGTCTCGCTTCGGCAAGTACTACCGCTCGGTCGACCCTGGCCTGTACTTTGTCAACATGTGCTCCGAGCACATGCGCAAGGTCGACATCAAGATCCAGATCGGTGCGTTTGGGTTGGCAAGGGGGGAGCGGCAGATCTGTGACTGACGGCTGACGTGCTCACACTCATCCAACCTGCATTCCATGTGCACTCCATTCCATGCACTCCATTCCATGCACTCCATTCCATGCACTCCATTCCATGCACTCCATTCCATGTACTCCATCCCACGATCACTCCATCCACAGAGGACGTGCCGCGCCAGCAGGTCATGACCAAGGACAACGTCAGCATCTACATCGACTCTGTGCTGTACTGGCACGTGGTCGATCCATACGCCGCCAGCTACCTCGTGCAGGACGTGCGCAGAGCCCTCATCGAGCGCACCATGACCACGCTGCGCCAGACCATTGGCACGCGCACGCTGCAAGACTCGATCGAGAACCGCGAGACCATCGCGC